>VZTH01017856.1:1639-250117 GCA_013397815.1 Aleadryas rufinucha | reverse complement strand
AAAAAAAAAAAAAAAGTCAAAATGGATATTTCCTTCCACTCTTTTTCTGTAGTTTTTCCAGACTCTACACCTCTTTGTGGAACAAAAGGTTCTGACTCAAACTGTACTTGACCCAGAATACTGGTGCACTTTTTTTTGCAGCAAATGGTGATCAATCCAGTAATAAATAACTTGCAAGACCTAAAACCAGTTGGACCAGTCTGTAAATGCAGTCACTAAAAACAGGTTTTCCAGACCAAAATATTGTGTATGTTTGTTGGGAGTAAAGGGTTAAAAGTGGAAGAATGGTGAGGAGGATGGTAGATTTTCTCAAGCAACCTTGCAACTGAGAATGCCAAGGCCTGGAGAATAACAGTATAGGAATTCATACATTATGGCTATTGCTGTTTATCCTCTGTCTGCTTTGAGAAGTAGAATTTCTACGTAGAGATAACGTAGGTGTTTACAGAGACTTGGCGGCACTCTTAAGGACAGGCTTGAGCTTCTGTCTTGGGAGAGAGATCAAAGCAGAGATCAGAAAAAGCACAGAGGAAAATCACAGCATGGTGGTAAACTACACATGCACGGGCCTTTGATAAACAGGTGCTAACAGCAGGCCTGATGCCCCGCCTAGGATTGGACTGAGACTGATGGTGCTTACATCCTTGTTTTGTGTGTCTCTGCAGCCCAGCGCTGTTTCAAGATCCTCCAGTCTGCAAGGTAGTGAAATAAATTTATTCTTTGGACTTCAGCGGTGGTTTTTTTGTCACCTATGGTCACCTGCTGATTCACACAATGCTTAAGGGCAAGAAAACACACAACAAGAAAAAATTTTCGGTAGGACAGATAGTCTATACTCTGCACAAAGACTGGAGAGGTCTGTCTTTCTCCTGTTTAGGCACCTATCACTGTAGTCTTTGAGTCTCTCCGTAACAACTAATGGTTTTCATCCACTTCAGAGTTCTTTGTTTCAGCATCCCTGTAGGCCCTCAAGGATACAAATTGTAATTACATCCCTGTTAAGACAGTCCACACAGTAACACTCTATGGGATGAGCAATAAACTGGAAAGGAATGACACCTGAATCACTCCATTAGATCTTAGTGAATGAAGTTAGTGAACTTAAGTTACTGTTCAATTTTTAGTCCACCAGTGGGCTACTCTGCCCCTCTTGGAATTATCTACAAGTCAGTATTAAGCAAACAACTGAAAATCAAATGGATGGAATATATAGTAAGCACAAATATTGCAAATATTATAAAGCCATTGCAAGATGTAAACTTAGAGTGAATTGGGCTATTTGCCAGTTGCCATGCTGTCTCAGATCTATGACTTTTAGATAACTTATCTGGGATAACTTCAAAAAATACAATGCAATAGTTATTTCCAGACGCCTAGTTCAGTGGATATATGAATTTTTGCTTAGTTTCATCCAATAGATTGACGAGTTTGCACTTTGGAAAATTATTGAATAAACTCTAATGCAGGGAGGATAATGCAGATTTTTACACGTGCTTCATGTTCTTAATAGTTTATCTGCACAAGGAGAGTCTTATTTGGATGTGAACTGATTGTATGATGTAGCTTAAGCTCTCTCAGCGAACACAAAGTAAAACCTTCAAGAGCAAATTTTCCACCAAAATAAGAGTCTAAACATGGGTTTATGCAATAAATGTGTTTGTTTAAATTCTTACTTGAGAGAGCTTTCCTGTGCAGACAAGACTTTTGTGAAAAAGTTTTAAATTTAAATCTTCTGTCCTATTTCATAAAATACAGCCTTTTCCTTTATGTCAAAGACAGTGCAGTAAGGCAAATTATTATTCCAAGTCTTCTGTTTTATGTACAGTTTCAGAGTTATCAGGACAACATGTTGACTGCTCTTCCTTTAAGTCAATTGAGTAATACAGCAAAGCAGACAGCATTAAAGTTTTTTAGTGATTTTCTAAAAACAAAGCAAGAAAAACGAAAAATTAATTATATAAACAGCCAGCAAAGTCCCTATCTCAAGGGTCTTGAGTCTTAGATTGAGATAGAAAAGTGGAAACGGATTTTATGTGATGGTTACACAATGGCTTTTGCGGAGTAAAATTATTAAACAGGAAATTACATCTATCTATGTTCTTTTCACATCATATCTGGGTCTGAAATGAGGATTGCTCTCTAGGATGGGAGCAAAATCTCTTAAACAGTTTATATAGAGTCTTGGTGATGCAAATATGTTCCATATGTGTTCAAGTGTCTTCTTTGGGAATCATTCACACTATCATTCACAATGCCATCAACTCCAGAATTAACTGTTCACATTCATCATGTAAATTGAGATAGTGGATCTAAATGGGGATGAATGGGACATATTCATATACCAACTCTAGATTATTTCTGCATTAATGCAAAATGCACAAAATTCTTTTCTTATGTGTGAGCACTTCACTTTTCAGCAGATGGCACTATATAGTACATCCTACTGTGCTTTGCACTTTGCTTAAAATACCCTTTTGCCAACTTGACTTGGAAAACATGTTAAGTGTGACATAGAAAAATCTTTGGATGATCTGCAAAAACAGGAAACATTCTGACCATGTTTAGGAAGAATAGCACAAGGTTCCCATCCCACCAGAGGCAGGAAATTCCAATCCATAAAAAGTGTTTCTTCTGCCATAAAAATATACTTCACAAATTTTTAGTGCTCTGACTCTTTACAGAAACTGTTGGCTAGAGTTGGACACAAGTAGGCAAGAATCACTTTTCTAATTCCCTACATGCTTACTTGAAATATGTTTACTCTTTTAGCTTTCTAAGAAGATATTGTCACTTACAACCATCCATAAGTACTGGAGACTGAGATTTTGGAGCCTAGCAAACATCCACCTGGAGGAAGATTGTAGATTGTTAAACTGCATTTCCCAGGCAGAGCTGAGATCTTGGTTTGTGCTGCAGTTGAGTTCCTGATCTCAGACACTGGTATTTAAATACTCAGTGGAAAACTTTCTCAACATGTACAACTACTCAGAATAGCAGCTCTGTAATAAAGGAGGTTAATTTCAGTGAGGGGGTTTTGGATGTTGGAACTTTGGCAAAAAAAGCTCTAATTTAATCAAATACTTTTTGGGGCCATGTAGCCCTCTCTAGAGAAAAATGCCAGAAAATAAACAATTCTTCTGAGCCACACCCTGCTTTCTTCTTTGTTGAGCTTCTAGAAGGTGTGTGGATTACTAGGAGGTCTGCAGAAGTTTTTAAAGTCACTGCACCAAGACTTGCCTTTGGTAGCTAAAATTAACTTAGAACCAAGATGTGAAAACACTAAGCCTTGAAGATTTGTGTGGTTTTTTGGCTTCTTTATGGTTCAGAGGCAACTGGGAAAAAGTGTTTTGAATTCTGATTGTAAGTAAAAGATTATCAAAACAGGTTTTGTTTAACTTCTATCCACTAAAATAACATCAAGTTTAGCTGTGTTTTTTTCTCTTCATTGCTGCCACACTCATTTACTATTGAGAAACTGGTTAATAAAACACATTTTACACATTTTTTACATCTTTTGAGTCCGCAGACCTCTTGGCTGAATAGTTGCAAACAGACTTGGAAAAAGTAGCAGCATCATAATTTTGCCAGAAGTTATAACTCCTGTTGTGAGTCTAAACCTGTGAAATTTTTGAAAGGAAAAGAATGAATGCTGGCAATAGTATTTGGTCTGTGTTTCAGGAGCAGAGTTGAAACCACTCTACCATGGACTGCAGGCAGAGATCAAAAAAAGGATGGTCTCCCTAAGTAAAATGCTGCAGCCTCTTCCATCCCTTCCTCGCTGTCTGAATGCACAGAAGTGAATTTCAGGATTAGATTCTGCATGAGTAACTTCAAGAGCTCTCATCTAATCTGGGAGCTTGTATGTTTCATAACATCTTAGGGTCTGGCCTCTATTATTGTGCAGTGTTTTTTCCGGTGACTTTTGCCTTCATGAAAGCATGAGTAAGTATATATACATATATATATATTTACGTACCTATATATGTACGTACATATATATACCTCTTTATATATGTACAGCTATATATGCATGTGTATAAAGAGCCCTTCTCACTCTTTATATCCACAGTACAAATAATTGGACACCAGAGTAGGTGTTACAGTAATATTTTGATAGGAAATCTAGTACATAAAAATGTCAGTATTCCATTTGGAATCTGAAGGAACAGATGCATATTTCCTAGGAAAAAACAAAAAGTGCTGGATGAACACAGGAAAAAATTCTGCTGTTTCCTACCAAGTGAGGTTTCATTTCTCGAAAAGTAAATGTGAAGTGACAAAGATCTAGCAGTGTCCCTTGTGATTCTGTATTTAACAGCCTTAAGTTTACCACAATTTTTATTTTATCCTGTGTGGTGGAAAACCAGACTTGTTCTTCTCCTGTAACACCAGTGAGACCTGTAGGTGTATAGTAACCATCCCTGCACCAGGATGCCTGGGGACAGGACTCTTCTGAGCAAAGGTTCTCCAGCCTGGGCAACAAATTGTAACCCACACAAGTTTCCCAGTGCTTGTTGACCAACAAGGGACTCACAGAAATGGGGAGTTTTCAAGTGTTTGACTACAGAAACTCAGAAAAGAATACCCAAATACTGCTGTAGCCTGAGCTGAAATTACCATAGTATCAAAAACTATGAGTTTAGTTGCATTTTTAGCAACCTCAAAACAATTCCAATTAATAAAAGTAACATTTTTTCAACTCTCTGGTCAGTTAACCAAAATGATGTAGAATGTAGGCCCATGAATACTGTAGACAAGGTAATTAGTCAGCAATCTGGTCTCCTTTCATCCATTCTGTATTGTTGAAACATCATTCTCCAAAGTAGTACTACTCTTACATGTAATGTAAATTTTAAAAACCCCGTTCTTCAAAGGCATGGTTGTTTTACTGCAAACGATATGCGCTTTTACACTGTATACATTGCCTGTCAGTGCTCTGTACAGCAGCAGGTATGGTGTTCACTATGGCATCTAGTAGTGACTGCACTCTCATAGATTCCTACCCTCATGCAAGCCAACTCTATCAATTCTATATGGCTGGGAGAGATCTATGTGTGATTAAACATCTGCTTGTATAAACACAGCAAAAATAAATTTCTTTTGTCACAAGGGTGTACCTGCAAAATACATAAGGCTTTGCATAAGGGTATAAATGCTGGGATTGTCTGTGATCTATTTACATATGCAGTTGTCTGATTTTGCAATTGCACTAGTTTCCCCTCTGTATACAGTGTGTGAGTGCAATGCTAAGGCACACCTTTGTGTTTGTGTTTGAAAACATAATCTAAAACACCAGTATGTGAGCTCCGTATTAAAATGCACATTTAAAAGCATTAAAGTAAATGCAAGAATGCTCACAAAATACCGATTTATTTTAATCTTTCTCATGATCCTCTGTTTATGTGTAAGCAATATAAGACACTTATAAAGAAACCAAATCTATGTTTGTAGACCAATAGAATTTGATTCTTCTTGATCTTGTACTATCTTTTTCAAGTAATCACTTTTTGCATATTTTCTAAAACTAACTTTACTTTTCAGTTAAACATGGTTTTAATCCTTGGGAAGACTCCATGTGGTGTGTACTACCAAGCTGTGCTCTATTGAATTTCTTGAACGTAGCAACTTCCGTAGAGACATTTATCTGACAGCCCTTGTCCTGATTTGGGCCAAATTCAAGGAAAAATGTCCAAAAGGACGTCTCCTCAAAGAAAGGCAGGGTACTGCTGCCCCTCCCCCACCAGGTTCGGGAAAGGAAAAAAATATTCCTCGGAGGAATGTGAAAGAGTAAAAAAGTACTATTTATTTAACAAACACACAGGAAAACAACAACAATGCCAAGCAACAAAATGTCTCTCACTGTGGAGAGGAAACCTGAAAGATTTCAGAGTCCTCCTGCAGGGTGGTCTCTCTCCTCTTCCTTGGAGCTGAGTCGATGTGGGTGCCCTCCTCCAGGCCGGGGGAAAGTTCCCTGGTGGAGTTCAGACGCTCTGGTGGTTTGAGCAAGTCCAAAGGAGAAAGGGAACAAAACCAAGTTTTTCTCTCCGTCTCTCTCTGAAGAAAAAGAGCCGAAAAGCTGGCTGGAAAAAGCAGGAAGGGTGCTTCCTCCGCTCTTCTCCCCACACAGCCGAACGCAGAGGAGTAGCGACCTTGAGGCACAGACTGCTTTGAAAAGTTCATCTGGCCTCTTTCTCTCTGCTCTCCTGGGCTCAGTTTAAAGGCACAGGAATCGTGTTTGGGCATAGAGCAATGGTAGGGGGATACCCATGATAAAGTCACCCCAAGACAGCCCTGTAAAAGTATGCTGAGTTCTTGTTGACTGGACTTTTTTCAAATTACCAGAGGGTCATTCTCTACTGGTTTTAGAGCAGCTACAGTTAAACATAGGATATGAAATTAAATTAGTTTCATATTAGATAAGCTGTGTACAGACAAATACGAAAAGTTTTATGACATTTTACAAAAGAGCTGATAAAAAGCTAATGATAGAACAATTTCTTTTATGCCAGTAAAGCCTCTACAGTAATCATTCATTTAATTTTTAGTAAGTATTTCATAGGATCATGTCACTTGTAGAATCCATAGGGTGATGACACCTACTTGCAAGTCTGTAATATGGGGCCAGAACTGTAACAATATTGCATTTCAATGCGGTATTTTATTCTGGAATTCTGGATTTTAATGATGGACATCCCTATAGAAAACTGATTGGCGTTGTTCATTAATCCTTGAAGCAGGTATCTCACAGGTTGGTTAATGTGATGTGTCTCACCTGCCAACTAAGTCCTGAGATATGGAAGCAGTGAGGAGTAATTCAGCAATACCCTGGAGTTCTCATGGGGTGAACCAAATTAATTTTCAGTAGACCTACAAATTTTATTCTTAATCAAGATAAGTATGAAATGCATCTGGTTATTTAACTCACTTCTCCACATTGCTGGACAAATGGGAAGCCAAAGTTTTCTCCTATCAAGTGTGTACTACAGCCAAATGAAAGTAAGGCATATTAGCCTGCACAGTATTGCTGCAATTAGACCTCTAGTATTACCTCAAGGTAATTTGAAAATTTGATAATCTCTAGATTAGGCTGCAGACACATCCAACTGCAATGTGGAGGTGTCCCTTGAGCTAGTGTATTAATGTATCCCTTCTCACAGCAATGGACTTCACCGTCTCCCTCTAAGTCATTTAAGCTATAACTAGAGGTTATTTATTCAGATTACTTACCAGTGACCTTAATTTAACCCTTATTTTAAATATATTTACCATTAAAATAACTAGTTCAAATAACTAATAATTCTAGTGCAACTGTAAAACGAACAGATGCAGAAAATCTCTTATGTATTCCATCAAGGAAAAAAATGTGCAAATAAAGACCAAGATTAGTCTGTCACTAAAAAGAACAAGCAATAAAGCAATTGTTTCTAATCATTGAGGAAAATGGCTTCCTTCCTGTCTTACTTTCATTTTCCATGTACAAATTTCTGAACAGTTATTGTGCCCCATGACTAAAATTCTACAGGCACAGGTTGTTTTACTGAAGGATTGTGAATGAAACATGTAGCAAGCACTGGTTATTTAAATCACTTACCAGCTAACAATGATAAAGAATTAAAATTTCATTTTTAAGCATCTATGTTTCTAGGATTTATGACTAAAAGGAGATCCTTTCAAACTCAAACAGAAAGAGAAGAAATTACCTTCACTACCAACAGCTGTGTAGAGAGAACCTGAGTTCCTTCTATGAATAGGCTGCTAACTGTGTAACTTAATGATGAATATTTAAATGTCAAGATTAACAATTTTATTTGAAATATTCAACTACATTCTTCATCAATGATGCTGAATTTAATAGGAACTGAAAATTTAATTAGTGCCTGCTGAGCTAGATCAATTGATGAAAATGATTATATGGTTTGTTTACTTATGACAAGAAGGAAGTGTGGCTGGTGATTGAGGAGATTCTGTCTACTATTGTGTTCCTTAATATCAACAAATGTGTATGTTTATACCGTGACTTTAATGTATTGAGGCACTAGTAATAGAATGGTGTTTCTAACATGCATATGATACATTCAAGACATGAGAGAAGGTGATTGTAGACAAAGTGAGAAGATAATGTCCCAAAATGATAGATTTTTTTCTACATACTCCTAAGCAGGCACTGAAAGATGGCTGGATAGATAGTGTAGCTTTATGCTGGAACTGAAGGCATCAGTCATTTCAGTTTCAAATCCCAAACATTTTTACCTCTTTTTAGCTAACAGAAGTCTCAACTTTTTCCCACTCTGCTATGACATTTCTGAATCTTCACCCCTAGCAACTCCTATTTGGTAGCCTTACCAGTTTTGATTGCTTAATTATTTCACTCATTGTCACTTTTCAGTTAATGAAAATCTTAGAAAGCTTAATTCACTTGAATTTGCTACAGAATTTAGAGCTAACATGACTCAAAAAGATGTGGGCAGTGCTGCACTATTTAAAAATCCTACATGCAGTACATGGTGTTTTGGTTGCATGAAAGCAGTCCAGTATTAACCCCTATATGGCTTAACTTCAGGTTTAGCACTCGTGTTGCCATGCCCAGAAGGCTGGTAGCCTGTCATCACACTGCCTAGTTTGCAACCACATATCAGCAGCTTCAAATGGTGGCCAACATGCATCTAGTGAGATGCCAGCCACTTCAGAGACCTAGATGTCCTGGCAGGAGATATTTCTGTCAATGGTGACACTCACACACTGGAGACTGCTGGTAGTAGGAATACCTGTCGTGGGGGGGAAATAAAAAATTACAAAATAGACCGAAGAGAGTGCTGTAGCTCTGGTAGAAGAACAGACCTTAACATAATTTTATATTAAATGGCATAGGGTATGGATTTTATTAGCTCAGTTTACATTCCTTAGAGTTCGAGGAATGATCTGTGGAAGGGGCTGATCAGCACTAACCAAGACAGGGCAAGGTAAAGACGGACATTTTTGTGAAGCCAGCAGATGATGTTGCATATGTTTTAATGGAAGATGAGGTACAATAATAAAACAATTGTTCTTAAAAAGAACAATTTACAACTTCTCTTTTATGATTTTTAAATTTCTCATAGTTTGTTGGGGTTTTGATTCTTTTTTCTGGGTTTTATTTTTGGCATAGTCTCACATCAAGAATATTTAAATAATTCAAGAAAAAATCTAAATATCTTAATGAAATTAGCTCTGTTGAATTCAAATCAACAGCAAAAAAAATCACTAACAACTAGGAACAGATCAGGCCTAGGGAATTTGAACAGATACATTTCGGTGAAAACCATGACTAAAAAGATGTCTGTTCTTAGCAATTCCCACACACACTCCCCCTTTTAGAGTCAATCATTCAAAACAAATTTTGCATACTTTTCATGTGTTTCAGTGCCTGCCATAGACAGAAATAGATAATGGATGAAACCACCATCTGATGAATATTGTCCATAGATTATCACAAGCAACTGACTTGAATAAAAATTATGTTTGTACATGAAGACTTTTTTCTTGCAGATTGTGGTCTGTATAATAAAAAGAATCATGTATTAAATTATAAGATTAAAGATGAGAAAACACAACAGGAATAGTGTTGAAAGTTCATAGATCTTGAATTATTTGCCCTATATAAGCACAGAAGTCAAACAGATTTTGAACAAATTTGCCGTGTCCTTACTGTTTTCTTCACTTGGAAACACTGCAATTAGTACATCTATTTCATCCCAGATAATTCGACTACCTTTATCCGCAGCCCAACGGGTAATGTGTGACCCCCCCCTACCCAGGGTCAGTGTGGGAAGGCACGGAGGAGAGCATCCCACAGATGTGAAGCAGAGGACAGCTTAAAGGTAGTAGATGTTCTCCTTTTGAAGGTACTGACAAACAGAGATGTCTCCTAATCTATAGCCTTTGGAGCCCTTGTGGTCGGTCTCCAGATGAGAGATTTTGCTTCTTCTCTCAAATGTCATGTGAAAAGTGGCTGCTGGTACCCTCAGCGGAGGCTGAGCAATTTTGGAGTCAGATTTACGTGGATGAGGTGTCGGGCCATAGCATGGAAACAACATACTCTAAGGAAAAATGATGTTAAATTGGGTCATCCCCTACTTTTCCTTAAATTGGGATTTAGCCTCCCTGTTTGCTCTCCTAGGAGAATGTAAAGATTTAATTTTCATAATTATAAAGTCAATATTTGACAAGAGCTACCTGGCATCTGATTCTATGTGCTTTCCCTCTTACTTAGTAAGCTGTTTGCTCACAGAATCATAAAAAGGTTAAGTAATACACATATAAAATTGTTAATGGCATGTACGTTGTTAAACAAATGCACATGACAAGTATAAGGCTAACTAAATCCTCTGGACAGAGCACCAATTTCTCTGGATCCCTCTAGAAAGCACAAGAAAAATCCTTGTCCATTGTTCATTGTGGCAAACACTGAAGATGAGTTTAACATTTTATTCTTTCAATTTCTTTTAATTGGTCAGTCCAAAATTTTGCTCTCAATAAGATGTTTGCTTTGGGCTGCTTTGTAAGTGGCGTGGCTGTTGCTAAGAATAGAGACCAAAAAGGTTTATGGGTTTAATCATGTGGTATCAAAACACATGCATGACCCTTTGCAAGAAGGGTGACTTGAGGTTTGGCAGATATCAGGTATGTGCATTTAGGATGATGAATGCCCATGTATATTTGTTTAAATTAAGACAACTTTACAACTATTTGAAAAATAATGAAAATAATAAAAATTATATGGTATGAGCTCAGTACAGGTCTGGCAAGTTGACAACTAAATTCTTTGAACGTTTTATCTGCAACAGTATACTCTATTACAGATGAATATTTTATTCTGATGAGAATGTGCATCCAACTACTCTACAAAGAGTCACCTAGAAGTGATAGAGGATACTTAATTTTTGGATGGAACGTATAGTCTTAATGAATATCGTTTAGTGTATATTACAAAAATACAATGATTATTACCATTCAGATTCACTCAGAAACTACTCTTAAGAAATGCTCCAGAGAACATTAACAAATTAATAACTTTGTAGTAGTCAGCACAGGGTTTCTATCCCTGGGAATAAACAAGAGCTAAGACAAATAATGGACTGAGAAAAACTATGACAAAAATACTGACTAGTTACCTATCCACTGAGCACTATCCATTTTGTTAATTTAGTGAGGCAAGTGTTTGGGGAAGATTACACAGGTAAACTTGACCAACCTGGAGTTTTCTTTAATTTTATGAAAAGTACTTCCTCACAAAACATTTGTTCCTTATACATACAGAAAAGGTTTCATTTACTAGATGATTCCTGGATGTAAGTAGGGCAGGATGTAGTACAGAGGGTCTCTTCTGCTTCTCCAAGCCACCTAAGGCTCTCAGCATGCTGGGCTGCCCAGTTACCTTCACCAGAAGGTGCTTAGCCAAGAGGAGAAGGGAGATTGAAAGAATCAGGAAAGTGTAAAGGCAGATGCACAATATCCCAGGAAAATAGTGGGTGGGCAAGGAAAAAGAAGTAACTCACTCGCTCAGGTGTCCGCAGCTGAAGTGATTCTAAAAACAAGAACCTGCATATTGCTCCATTCAGAAATGAAAAGATGAATCTAACTATATCCTTTTTCACACCAAAAAAATCCCATGTAGACCATAAAATAAAACAGCAAAAACATCCAAACAACAAAAAACTAAGATGAGGGATGAAGATGGGCATGAGGACTATATGGACCAGCTGTGATGGGATGTCCCGCCTTGTGCAGGGCAGCCTAGTCCAGGCTCTGGTCCTTGACTGAAGAAACTCTCACCAAGCAGAAGGCAGAGGGTTTTTGCACCTCTGGAAACAAAGTCTAAGAAACCACTGGAGGGGTAAGGTGTAGAGATAACACTGTGATTAAATCTATCATCACTTGTTGTCAGAAACAAGATTCCCTAGGCAATCTGAATTCTGGCATTTACTAAACTTTAAATATTTGACTTTGCAAGTTTAGCATTCTTTCACTCCTTTTAATGTCATTTTGGCATCTTTGGCAAAATACTGAAGAGACGTGCATATTTGTAGTTAGGATGCAGTTTTAGAAGATACAGTTCCCATGGATTTTTTAAATCAATCATATTTTCAGAACCGTATAAACAAAAAGCCTTTCCCATTCATTTCCTTGGGAAACAATCTTGTGATTTTACCAGGGCTTAGGGTTTTAATATTTGTTAGAGCTGCATGCAATAGTACTGTAAGAAACACCCTCTTTTTTTCTCATTCTTGAACAATTATATGCCCACAGTATTACTCTTTGAACACTGCAGAAATGTACATAAATTCTCACTGACTCTAATGGAAGTGGAATCTGAAAGAGCTAAATTTTGCACAATTTCTTTTCAAGTCACAGTTACATTCTTGTTCAATTGCTCCAGCTGCCTATTGTAAAGAGAAAATAATTTGCAAAAGTGAAGAAATGGAAAACCATTCATGATTCTTTTCTTATTCTACTGTGATTTAAAAAAGGAGATGTGTATCACTTAATTTAATCATACAAATTCTCTTAAAGGATAAACATATTCAAAGTAAGTGACAGCTAAACTGCATTGGGAAATCTGTCTAGATGCTGCTGAACAAGTCTGCAGTGTATGTAGAAATAGTAATATCTGAAGGGGTAAAGAAGCTCCAAAAGCCCAATTCTTATCTTCTCATTAACATTTAATATGGTATTTGAACTCCAGAAGTCCACTCTTAATTCAGATGCATTGGGATCTTGTTTTGGCATAGATATCTTTTTGTCTAATGATGAAGTCATCATATGAAATCAGTGACACACAGGCAAGGCAGATTCTTGTCAGTCTCTTCTTTTTAAAAGCAGAAGTCACTTGGAAATCATAAATAGGTTTGACACAATTAGAAGCTGCACAACTTCTGTAATTTCCTCTTGACTTCTGTCATTATTTGGACTGTATTTACACTTGTGGTGTTTATAAAACAAGAATTTATATTCTGTGTTACAGAGGGTTGTTTTCTGTAGTGTGTTATTCTTCATAGGAAAAGGTAAGAACTAATCCCTGAGACAGTCTAACTGAATGTCTGTTTCCACATCTGATTCAAACAAGAAAGCTGCCTTGGCTGTAATGAGAATACAAGAGTGACTGTGTGAGTACCTGGAAGAGGAGGGAAGATGAGGAAATGAAAATAGCAATTTCAAATGATGTGAGAATCAGCCACTGCCCAGGAGGGAGACTTAATACAATACACAAGGTCGGGTAACCAGTGTGAAGGTAGGTTATACCAGTATGAAAAGCAGGGAGGGCCGAGTAGGAGAGCAAAACCCTTGCACTAACTCTTGTTGCCAGCATTGAAGACACTGATAATTAAGTGCTCTTGGACTGTTCCATAAACATGCTGAAAAAATTGCTGAAACCATTATGCAGAAAGCAGTAACTTTTCAGTGGCAGAAGTAAGGATGCTTTTCCACTTGGTAAACAGATGCTGTGTATAAAATAATGTTCTAACTTCTTGTTCTACCATAAAATATCATTTTAGGCAGCATTACTGCACTCAATAAAACTAACTTGTCTTCTCTCAAAAAGTATTGTACCAGGCAGGTGAAAAACTCTTCTCAGTTATCATTCATGATAACATTCATCCTCTTTTAAGAATCCCCAAATTAATAATTATTATTAAAAATCAACTTTCTTATGAAGTACAGTAACATTTCCTTATATTTGGCACAACCTCATTGAAATGAATCCTCATGCTTGTTCCAGCTGTATATGTGAAAACCTATGTGTATTTATGCACATGCACATGTGTCTGTGCAGGATGCATTAGCAGCAGAGAATAAGGCTAAAGGCTTCAGCACATATCGGTGCATTTATTCTTCTGTTGTCTTATATTTATAGGCTACAGTATGCATTTATTTTGAGGTATAAAATATTGATTCAGGCTGCATGTGCAGAGAAGCTTTTTATAGGTCATTGGGACAGAGAAAATACTGCCTTTTCCTCAAGTCTCATAGCAATATATCTTGCATATAGTTCAGTTCTGGAAATCTACGTTTTGATATGTCTGAGGATACCAGTTATAATATGCTTTTGAAAATAGTTCTCATGATTACATGAGTATCACTATCCGTTTTGTCACCTGTCACATCTAAAGACCCACAGTATCATAGCAAAATATGCTACAAGCCTGGATTGATGTACTTTGTTTTAGGCTGTTGACATACAATACTTTCTTCTAGCTACTGCAAATGTGTTAGTTATTTATGGACACTGAAATTTGCAATGAATCTGTGTTTGAGGCAAACCATATAGAATGAAAAAGAATGTATGCTTGTTTTATGTAAACATGTATATGTGGTATCAATGTTAGGTGTAGATTCAAGGGGAAAGTGAAAATTCAAATTGACTTCATAGTATCCCAATCTTTTTTAATCCCACTGCTAGCCACCTTCTCTGCTGTGAAAAGGTCTGAAGTTTCAGAACAGTTTCAGAACAGTTAAGATGTTGTCTACCCAGTAGAGAGGAAGATGGAACGTTGCTGTTTCAAATATAACCCTAAAAATCTTGGATTTATATTTGTTCACATTTCCAACTGATTTTCTAATGGCAGAGTGGACAATAGCAGATGTAATGAAGATGAACAGAACTAGGAATTATTTAGACAGTGGGGGAGGATATGTGTGAAGGTTTGAAAAGCAAACCAGTGAGAGACTCCAAGTCAGAAATACAGTTTAATAGGAAAAATGAAATAAATGCAATAGTACAAAGAAAAATCACTGACAGAGTCAGAATACAACCTGACACCCTGTTGGTCAGGGTGTTGATGGCAGTCCAGATGAAGTGGTCCTGTTGAAGCAGTGATCCTGTAGAAAAAAGAGTCTGGTCTTCGCCTGAAGGTCCAGTGGTGTAGCTCTTGTCCTCCGGGAGTCCCGTAGGTAAGGGCTGGCTGTGCTGTTCCAAACCCCTGATTATATACAGATGGGAACTCTCAGTTCCTCCTCCTGGGTGGAGCATCTCACAATGGGATGGTGGGTCATGAGGCAAGGCATTGATGGGCCCATTAACAGGAGATAGTCCAGAGCGAGTTATCTATGAGTCATGTGGCAGGGTTCTTGATTGCCCATTAACAGAGATAGCTCCCGCAGGGAGTTATCAAGGATGAGTCATGGTAGCAGATAATGAACACTGCCCCACCTGCTCCAACAGCCCATGAAGACGGTAACAGAGTACCTGCCCTTGGTCACGTTTTACACTGTAACCTAGGACAATATGCAAAATTAAATCTTAGTGTTATTCATAGTCATAACTAGTAGCATGTATGTTCCAGATTTATGAGATGTAGTAATCCATCCCAATTACATGCCAGGTGCTTTACTTAAGGTGGGTTAAAGAGGATCCCAATTTTCATCCCAGGTGAAGTTCCCTCATCACTGTGCCACTTTTCTATGTCACTTTTCCATTCTCATACAGCAATAATAGGATTTTGAGTTAAGATTTAGATAGGCTATAGCTGTAGTGGTTTAAATATTTGTGCAATCCCTATTATATTTATATGTAATTTGCTAACAATAATTAGAACTATTTTAAGTGCCACCACCAAAGGGCTCTTTGCTGTTAGGCAATTTGTGAGGCAAATAGTCAATCTGGATTTTGTGAACAGTTAGGAGGTTTAGCCTCAGGAAAGAGCTACTTTACATCTACCAGCTATTCAAAACATGGGCGTTTCAATCCCAACTCCTTCCTACTAGTATATTATCACATAGCCCAAAAGCCAGAGCTTGCCATAACAGGGTAATATCACCACCACTATGAACAAAGAACAACAAACTTGTACTTTGCAAAGCAGATGCAATTATAACTATCCCTATTTAAGATGATGAACATCTCAAAGGGTTTTTATTCCTCTGCAAAAAGCTCGTGACTTCATTTAATAATATTATTCATTTCCTGCTTGCAACTACAAAAATATATTGGCTTTTTGGCAAAAATAAAAAAATAAAAAGGGGGGGATGGGTCATTATGGATTTTAATACCTCTGACTGCTGAAACATCTCAAGTTAGAAATTCAGAGAACTTCATGAGTTGTCCTGCGAGAGCTGTGGCAGCACATGCATGGGTAACAATTCATAAGGTCTTTTCAAATGCTGCAGAAAACAGTGTGTGACTCATTTATTATTTTCCAGTGCTCCTTTGAACACTACAAGGAATCAATATCCCATGATGATGCAAAAAGATTTATTTGCTATTGCCTTTTATAAAAAAGTGTGATCTCTGGGGGAAAAAAAAATTAAAAAGGATAATTTTTCCCAGTGCAAACTCCAGGTAAGAAGTGTTGTTGAATCTGTGCAGGAAAATTCATGAGATTTGTGAAGCACTGCTGTATGAGAACTTCCACACAAACTTCTAAAATATAGGATTATATGCCTTATTTATGAATGTATAGACAGATTCCTAAATGAAAAACCTGAAAGGGCTGATACACAAGCTGAGCAGTGTGTATTTGTTTGCATCTTTTTGTAGGCCAGTTATTAAATTCTTTGCTACATAATGTTTTTTCTAAACACACATATATTGATCAAGCAAAAGTATTAGAGCTAATCACTGCAGTTCTCCTTTAACGTGGCATTTTTACATGACACCCACTCACAGGATTACAATTTTTTTATGACACACAATAACATTTAACTGCTGGATGGAATGAGATCATCTAAAAGGTTTCAGCATGAACATGTACCAGAAACTCTAATATTTTCCCATCCTTTATGGACAAGCCCAAGAAAAGCTTTGAAGTTCTGTCACTGAGGGTGATGAATAATTAAATAAAGCTGTAATTTTAAATATGCACCTTTATCCAGAAAAATTCTTGAACTTATGCTTAATTATAAGTGTAGGTATATTGGCTCCCACAGGATGATTCATGTGCCTCATTTCTTTGCTGTTTTGGGTCTAAATGGCAAAACATACTATAATCAAATTAAAAGCTATCTTGCCATTTTTTACACAGTCTTAAACGAGGTGATGCTCAGGCAGTCCCACATTGCAATCTATCCTGGAAACTTTTTTATTCACAGACATACACAGACCTTTTCAATTTACAACCCCTGGCACTGGCACAGTTACTGAAGTGAGCAAACCCTTATGCAAATGATTGGGAATCCATTCTCACGGCCCTAATTTCTCTGTATCTTCTGTTTTGTGACGAGAAGGCTATACTTGTGTTGACTAAAAGTGTTGCTAGACATCTCTTTCCTTTCCTTACTTCCTTGCTGAGACCTCAAGCTGAGGATACCTTCTGTAATGCTGGCCCAGGAATAGTGAAGCATTCCTTTATCAGGAGTCATGTATATGGATGGCTGTATTGGACTAGCCAAACAGCATAAGAATAACCCAACTATACATTTTTCCCTCTCTGTAGTACTGTCCCCTCCTTTGACTGTCAAAGTCCTGCTATAGTCCAGGACGGAATATCCCTCCTACATCGACATAAATACAAGTACATTTTCAGTGTTGCCTTGTACCAGTTATTTTCAGCCCCTTCTGTTTCAAGAGTGGAAAGCTCAGTTACTAGAATAAGGAAGAACTGAATATGTAGGTACTTCCAGAAGAATTAAGTTGTTACTTTAATGCCCTGCAATACCTTTTTTTTCAAGATATTTTCGTTGTGATTCATGAAGTGCAACGAGTACAAAAGAAGGTATTAGAAAAAAAAAATAAACAAAACAAAACAGAAAAAAAATTCAGTGAGTTTCCCCTTGACACATAGATCTGTATCTATCTAAAATTTGATAGTTGTAGGACAGGATGTTTCCCTATGATCCAAAATTGATGTAAAATTCTTTTGAAGAAATATTTTTGTTAGTTCTTTTATACTGTTGCTGTCTTCCTTCTGACATGTCTCTGTAGCTTGTGTGAGTTAGCTTGTGAACTAATTTAAACCTAGAAAGATAAATGTGTTTTAAAAAATTGTCCCACACTGACAAGCAGACTGATCATTTTGCATACTAGCTTTTGTGAGGGGGAATAAAATTGCTATATAACATTTTAGATTTAAAAAAGAAATATTCAGTATTAAATATTCAGTATTAAAATTCCTCAAATTTAAAAATAAATCTACAGCCTTTCTTCTAAAAATGCTTCTGTCAAATACTGCTGATTCTCATTCAGGAAACACACTATATAAGATACTGTATTTATCAAGCTAAGGGAGAAAATACTTTGAAAAATTAGTGACCTGTACTATAGCCTATAAGGGTTTTTGTGTTATTGAGCAAATATATCAGAGAAAGGTGTCAAATTGTGGACAATTCTCCACTTTTCCATTTTGAGGAATTGTTATGCTGACATCTGTCAGTGGCATTCCTGAAAAAGTTTGATTTCAGAGACATATTTCTGTAAAAACACTCTCAGGAGTTCTCCCCTTTTGCCCAATGAGCCCATGAAATACGTAAGATTATCTGCATACATGGCTTTAGAAGGTGAAGACATAGTACCTCTAGACACAGGATAATCAGTTGAGATTCTACCATAAAAATGCAATTGGGAAGGAGTTTTTTTGTCTTTTCTTTTTAGTCCTTAATCTATTTCTCCTGCTGAAGCCTTTCCTTAATATTAATTAGCTCACTTCTGGAAATATTAGCATGGTGTCAAGAAAATGATGGGAACAAAGGGTTGCACATACAATAATTGTCTAAGTGTCTAAGGGGGAAGCTGGGAGATTGAAACCTACTTTGCTGTTGTGTCTTCTTGCAGAGGATCAGCATGGGCCACATAGTGCTGACCTGACTTCAAGGCTTATCCGTTACCCTGCTTTCAGAGAGAGCAGAGGCTCTGCAGGTAAAATGATTGTGATGTACTGGGATGCAATAATGGCACAACCAGGAAAAAATCTCAGAGTGCACCACACATGGCACAAAAACACAGCACAGTCTTCAGGATTCCTTCTCTTTTTTTAAGTATTTATGCATACTAGTCTTATCCAATATTCATCCTTATTGAATTCAGAGCATAAATGTAGTAGTACTCATAAAGTGGGATACTGCTAACGGTAATTAATAGTCAAGTAATTGCAAGAGGGATATTTTCTTCAGAAATGGAAGAGCTAAAATGTATTTGTCCTATGACTGGCTAAGTTTAAATTTATTTTCTCTAGATAGCTAGTCATCACTCTTCCACCCCAATTAAATCCTGGCAATATTCAAAATATTCTTAATAGTGTCTTAGTTCTGTGGCTTCAAGTATGAAGCCTTCCTGATGCAGATTTCAGTTCCAACACCTGATCTGCAAACTAACATATTTCAGCACCTTATGAGATCTAACATGATATCTCTAATCTACAAAATCAACAATGTTTTCCACAAAGAAATAATCAAACCCATGTCTATTTTCATGAAATGGACTGATAACGTCACAGTTATTAAAACATGATGAGTTATTTTGTCAATATATTCAAGTTAGGAAATCCATTAAAGGACATTTCATTTCAAGAGCAGTGGTCATAACTCCATGTGAGCCAGTAGCAATGAGAAATGCTCCATTGCTTACACAAAAATGCTTCATTACTTCACAGCCTTGCTACTGAAGCAATTAGTAACCAGCAGTAACTGCAGGCATTTTAATAGAAGGTCTGTGACTTAAAATTGCAGAGATCAAACCACTAGTGCTGAGTTTTCAGGATGCAGTGCATGGAAAAAAAGTTTCCAATGCATGGAAAGAGAGTGGCAATTTGCTCTGAGGGTGTTTTAAGGCTGTGTTTTGTGGGAAATGGTGAACCTAGCTGAGACATGAAAAGCAACGTCTCTGAGGGATTTCCATTACCCATCTACAACTTTACACATATGAGGCACCATGTCTTAGTTGATTACCCAGCCTTCTCCAGTAGTTAAACAGGAGACTGTTACTCATATTGAAACATTCATCCCCATAGAAATGATGAATTTAAGACAGTTATGTAGGATGAGCTCCCTAAATACACTGGGCCATTGACTCCAGCAAGGGTAAAGCCAGGTAAGAAACACAGAAACACATTTTCTTGATTCAGTTTCCAAAGATGTTTCTTCTTCCTAGTCCGTCAGAAACATGACTTACTGTAGCCATGCATCTCAAAACATTCATCAACCAGTAAGTGGCTTATGCTTGCTGCGTGTCTGCTTGTGAGGGTAGAAAAATAAACAAATGTGCTCTTTAAAAAACATATGCAAAACCTTTCATGGTTATAAAGACTGTTTTGAAAATCTTTTACAGGAAAGCCCTCTTCATCAACAGCTACAGTAAATCTTTAACATTCACTGCAGCATTAAAAGATCTTGTTTGGGTGTGGAAGGTGAAGTGAGACCAGAAGTGAGATAAAAGTTTGGTTTTCATGTGTACAATATGAAGGCAAGAATATGATTTTCAAAGAAATCCTATTTACATTTCTCTTGAGCAAATGACATGATAAAATATTTACCTTCATAATTGTAGTCAGATGTTGGCTATAGAAAGTACATATAAAAAGGTGATTTGCTAAGCCTTCCCCAAAAAAAATGCTAATGCTCTGGATTAAAGCAATAAATGCATTAAAGCCTCTGCAGATCTTGCAATGTATTCAAAGCATGAAGTTACTCAGCAAATTTATTTGATGAGTTAAGCGAGAGTATACCTTCTAATTTGTTTTCATCCTTAATTACTGATTTATTCTTTTGATTCATACACAGTAAATTTCATACCGTTGATTCCCTCTTGACCCTGCGCTTGTAACTGAATCCTGAGTTCTGGCTTGTGGCCCAGGAATATGTAGAAAATTGTTTATATTAGCAGCAAGCTGCCTTGAGCTGTAGTGCTTTGATTTAACGTTATAACTGTACTAAAAGTAGCATAGCTTTCCCATGTACTCTCTATTCTGTTCAAATCCCTTGTTGTTATAACAGATGTTTGGATTATTGTTCTGTAAACTATGTCAGAATTTCAACCTCTAGTATCTGTTTATTATTCTCTGAGGATGATATTACAAATGTTCTCATGCACAGTTGATACAGCCTGTCTTTTTCCCATAAAAGTGCTAAGCAGAAACTTTTTGTTAATCAGAGTAAATATGACTAGTTTTAGAAGCAAAAATTTTTGTTTCAAATCTGTTTTGAGAAAATGTTTGCAGCTGGAAGTGGTGGATATCACTCCTTTTCATGGCACATACCAGAAGAGTGTGAGATGGTATTTGGATTACATATTATAATAAAATGATATTAAAAAAAATAAAAGTTTTAGGTACCTGTATAAAGAAATAAAATTGACATACAGTCATTTAATTATTTTATCCTGAAGCCATAATAGCTCTCCTGTAATTTTACATTAGTAATCTAATTGAGATTAGTTCAGTTTGTTAGAGCATGGTGCTAATAAACACCTAGGTTGTGGATTCAATCCCTCTGTGGGCTATTCCCTTGGTGTTGGACTTAGTGTTCCTTTTGGGTTTCTTCCAACTCAGAATATTCTGTGACTCTGTAATTGCATGCTAGGTTATAAATGCATGTTTGCTGAAAGGACATATTTAACCTTCTTGCTGTAGACTGTGAAATAATAATACTATAAGCTGATTATTAGAATCAGAGAGAGCAGAAGACTCAGATTTTTGTAAAGATTTCAAGATTTAGAGGGAAGCCGCTTCTAGGGAAGCTTGCTCTTCTAGGGAAGATGAATTTTTGTAAAAATCCTCATTAGCTCCAAAAATAATACCCATTATTATGAAAAAAGGGGGGTTAGTAATGTTTTTAAACCTTGAAGTATTACTTTCCATCTGGATTTTAAATACTTGTAGTAGATCTCTCATAGGCCTGGAATGTGTTTCCTGAGGCGACTTGATATTTAGGCATTTGAGGTTGCCTAAATAACAGCCAAAAAATTTTGTTACACTTTCTGTTCCCTCTGTGTTAATACACACATATGTTCACAGGATAAACTTGTGCACATGTTACACCAATACATAAATTTATGGTCTTACTAACAGGAAAGTTATCAAAATGAAAATCAGTATCAAAAAAGACAACTAAATATTTTTCTGTGCTTGATAATAATTCAGTCTACTATTTACCTTTCTAGTTCTGTAAATGTGACCTAAAGATCTCAAGGGAAGTTCTGCATTTATACAGATACAGGTTGTCTATGAAAATAATTTATTCCACTTGACGTATATCCTTTTCCTTTTTTTTTTCTTTTTTTTTTTTTAATAGTATATTCTGATTATCATTAGACTGTGTTTTCATTGTCTATATGCTATGGGGCATTTTTTAAGGGTGATGCATATCCTCTAATATACTATAGGAATCTCTTTTACTGGGATGAAAAATGCCTCAGACCTAAAGAACACTCTTCATATCTTAATAGAGTCAAAAACAGGTTGCAATTTTAGGGTGCTCAGGCAATTATCTACAAAACTGACCCCAGAGAAAAAAAGGTGATGGTATTGCCATTAATTACTTTTGTCTTAAAAAAGGGAATTCAGCTACATAGACACTAGACTTCAAAGATTTTGTTGGAATCCCTACACATATTATTTTTACATTTGGGATAAAAAAAAAACAAGGTCAGCTTTGGAAATGATTAATGCCTTTTTGCTGAAAGCTGTACCAAACGTCCTTGAGTTTAATCAAAACTATTTGTTTTTAGTCAGCTTTGCTGTTGTCTCTTTTACTCTTGTCCACTGATAGCCTGACATTAATGACATCATAAATCATGTGAAGTGGCGGCTGGGGTTTGGTAGCATTTCGAGTGTTTGTTGAGATGTCCTGGACTATTTGAGGAGCTGGTGTGAGGAGGGATATTGGGCTGATCTAAATCTTCAGTCTGCTGCATTTTTCTGTTGTTAAAATCAAGTAATATGTGAATTAAAAACGTGGGCATTTTCCAAAGGGCAATCTACACTTAAATGGTCAGCTTGTAGAAAATTACTCTGTGATTATTTCCCCCAGTATGTCAGTGGGTTAGAAATCTTGTGAAATTGATGTATATATTGCACAAAGAAATAATCTCTGGTTTGTGAATTCCTTGGTCATTTCTTTTACATGAAGACAGGGGTCTAAGCCCATGCTCTGCCCATCCCTATGTGATACAGTCAGTCAGGTGCTGAGAAGTAAGCAGTTTGCGCAAACCTGTCATTTAGAGGTGTTGCTGTTTTGTTGTGTGTTGTTTTGGTTTATGGTTTTTTGCTATAAAAAACAAAACATGAAGCATGATCACTTTGAAAATGTTTTCTTTGAAAAATGTTTAGCTATTATCAGTTACGTGTTTCAGAGATTTGAGTGAATCATTGTATGTTTTATTGCTTGTTATCTGTATGGCTATATTCTTAGGGCATGCTTTCCATTATATTTTACTGTACTGTGAGGACAATGGAGAGCCTGTCCTTTGAATGTTATTTATTCCGCTGGATTCTCTTACAATAGAACATGTAATTTGTAGACTCATATAGAAAGTATTTGTTCTGTTATCATCTCTAAACCTCACAAAGTTTATTCATCACAAAAATTTTGTTTCTTTGTGTCAAGGGACCTCCAGAAAGTTGGAAGATTTCTTTTGTTTGATCTTTTAGAAGGATATGTGCTTGGAAATAATACCTACTGCATGCTACATAGAGAAGAAAAACCATGGTATAGCATTCAGGTTTCAATTCAAAGATTTATCATTTAACAAATCTGCTAAAGAGTGTTTGTATGCCACGAACTCAAACATAAGCTTAAGCTTGAGCACTTAGTTCAACTGTTTTATTTAAAGTCACCTGGGTGTGTGGCAAATGGTGTTGGTAGCATGACTGGGATATCAGTGTTACGTTTCTGAGGCCCATATGTGTGAAAAGGTAGATATACATTCTCCCTCTCGTAGTGAGAGAAAAATCAACCTGCAGAAAATACACATGGCATGTACTTTTGCAGAAAGAAATCTCTGGGTCTGTGTCACCAAACGTGATTTTCTTGGTGTCCAGGAAGCACCACAGGCACATTGATTGAGACATCTCACTCCAGGAAAGGAAAAGGATCCTTGTTTACACAATCATATGTGTATGTGATTTTAAGCAACCCAGACATGAAAAAAAGCTTTCATTTAATTACTCACATTATATGAACGAGTGTACAGTCACCTGTGAGTCTCAGTCCAGTGAGCATCTTCCCATTGCCCACCAATGTTTCTCTCCTGTATACAGATTTCTCTGGGAGCCAGGTGAGGGATGTTAAGCACTCCTGACTCTACGTCAGCCTGAGCTGCATTGCAGATCCTGTGCATACAGTGAATGATGGTAATTATAGTGAAGGATCTAGGGTATTATTTATTTCTCACTAGCAGACAGCACCTGACAGTCTTTGTATATCAAGTTGTTATTAAAATCCTATGTCTGGATGTTAAGCTGACTTATTTTACAACTAATCTTCTTTTACAACTAATCATGTACTATGTATAAAGTTTGGTAAGTAAATTCATCTAATTTGACAGGAGAGATATTAAAATGAAATAATTTATGTCATAAAATAAACCATAGTAACTTGTTTTTGTGATTGCCAAATGCAGTTCCATTACTACATTGGTGTAAACATCTTTTGAGTAATTTTAGTCTTGTATTAAGACTGGATTTGGATGATAGCACATAATTTTATTAGTTATAGAATGCATTTTCTGAGGATTTTGAGTATAAATCTCTTCTGAATTATCATGCCACATTGAAAATAGAGACATACAGAAATCTTTACTGATGACTCCCATTTGGAGAGCATGTCATCCGTCCTTTTGCGCTGTGCTGTGATGCTGATATACAGTAGAACTCAAGCTGAGCTAGAAGAGAGAGAGTTCTGCTCCAGTTTCCTTCTCTGAACTATGCTTCTGTTCCAATTTGTGTTTTGAGAAAACTTTAATTTCCTGAAGAATGCCTGTTGGTACAGGATAACTCATGATACAGCCTAGTGAAAACAACACAAGCAGCATTTAATGAACTCAAAAAATGCATCATTCTCCTTTGCTTTTGGGGTTGGGTTTTATCTAACTGCATGAACACATGGCAAGACATAGAATGTGGCAGGGAGGTCCACATTTAAAAATATATTACCCAGACATAAGTATGCAAAACTTGGTGTTCAGATCTCAGAATAATAATGGCAATCAATGGTCTCCAAAATGATTTGTTGTACTTCAGCACTTCCAGGGGAGGAAATCTCCTGAGGCTCTTTTTCCCATTCTCCCATTCTCCTTTCCATGTCTTCTGGTCTTGATTTAAAAAGCTTGCACATGACATGACATTGCCTCTTCTTTTTCCTCTCCACTTCCTGCTATTAAACAATAAAAAATCAGTCCCACCCTGCAAGTCACAGAGAAGCCTTACTTACCAAGTATGGATTTTGATGGGAACACTTGTCTACAAAGAGTTATCACAATCATGCTAGTCATGTCCAAAGAAGTACCTCAAGCTGCTCATCAAATCTGTTTGTAATATCACTGGTCTGTCTGTATTTTTTTTTTTACCTTTACAGTTTATTATTTTTTAACTTCCTACCCCTGCCCTTTGCACAATAGGTTCGTTGGCAGGAAACTGAAAACTTACACAAAGGTGTGAAAAGAGTCCAGAAATTACCCAAATGGGTAAGTTGCAATTTGCTTAGGGTCTTTAGCATGTTTACATCTTGACGAAAAAGCTCCTCATGACTTTTTTTTTTCCCTGATACTCTTTATACCTGCATAACTAAATATATTAGGTAGAGAAAAGGACAAGATCTCTTTAACCAATATCTTCAACCAGTAAGAAGCAGGAACAATTCAATTGCTATTTTGTTAATGCTTTTGAAAAAAATAGTTAAAGTTAAAAAAACACTTATCAAATACCAGATCACATTAAAAAATATGTATTCAGAAATTTAAATGGCCACTATAGCCTTATTTAATGCAAGAGCACTGACCAGTGTAAAGAAATCACAGGAGGTTTATATGTATACACTCTACAGAAGTATTTTACTATAAAAGCAAGGACCCCTGCTGGCATATGTAATTTAATGTGCAGCATACCTCTCCTAATTCAATCAGGTCTCTACATCCCTTCTTTCATATTCTGCTTATATTCCGTGTGCTAAAGCCATCAAGATTTCCAGGATGAAATGAATGCTTGTATTAATCCAGCAATTTCCATTTAAAACACAGCATCGATTTGATTAATAAGGTTTGATGCTGAATAATTATACAGCAAATATGTAGGATACAGAAAAACCACAGATGTGACCATCAGCTAAAGCCTTGTGGGAGAAGGGGGTCAAAGGGAAGCAATGGCCATGACTGAGGTGATAAATTTTTGGCTTTTCTCTTATGCAATTAACAAGCAATGCTGCTATTAATTTGCCACCCTCAGAGTCATCACTGGTCAGATGTGTCAGGGTCAAGGGGCATAGGGGCAGAGCAGGGGTCAGCATCTCAGCAGCCCTGAAAAGAAATGAGAAAATGAAAGAAATCCAAATTAAATGGTAGAGCACACTTTTAGCAGTGTAGCAGGGAGTGGGGCACCCCTTTAATGTTAAGACTCCAGGTTTAGAATAATAAAAATGTTCTCTGCACATTTAATTCAAAGTAATCAATCTGAGGCACAGCACTTGAGCATCCAATAAAAGAAAATCAATGTGGTCTCTACAAGAGAAGACAAACAATGCCAGCTTTTACTAAAGGGATTATAGGTTAACATTTATTCATTGTATTGTAATCTGATGTCAAGTGGTATAAAATCAAGCCAACAATCCATTACCACCCGTTATAGGCTAGGTGCTGATGTCATGCAAATTGACTTTTCATGGAACTTATTAAATCATTTCTGTATTCTAGCTATGGAATGCTTTTATACAGTTGCTGAACTTCACTTGTACAGAGAAATATCAAAAGACAAATATTTGTCATTTCAAAGCACAGTTTAAATTTTTGCATAATTTCCTTGTGCTTCCTAACATTAATTAATCAAATGGAATGTAGTTTGTCTTTGGTTAGTAGCAGGGAAAAAAAAAAACATTAATTTGAGAGCCAACAAAAAGTAGTAATTCCTCAACTCCCCAGTTTTGTCCTACTTACCTCCCATGAATGTTATTATTTTTAGGTATAATAAATTGAAAAAAAACAAAAAAAAGTCAGTTTTTAAAATATGCCTATGGTGTTTAGAGATAAACACTGTAATTTGTAATAAATTACTTTGCAAGGAAGAGGGATTCCATGTAAATGTCAGCTCTCAAAAGAAACCTTTGACAATGAAAGGCCAAATCCTGTTTCTGAGCAAAATCAATTGGAATTTGCCAGTGATGTTGATCAAGGTGAAATAGGGCTCATATATCTGCCTTTACTAAACTACTGTAAAAGGAGTAAAGCCTTGTAAATGGTGTATCATAAAAAAAGGATTTGTATCCATCATAAGCATTTTCTAGGTGTTAATTCATAGGAATATAGGGGGTTTGGGCATGTGGCTCAAAACCCAAATTTTTCCTGTTGGTTGCTGACTGTAGGAAAAACCAGTTAATCATACCACTTGGGACGAGGGTAAGCATGGTGCTGTTTTCAAGTCTCAGGAAGAGTCAGTACTCTTGAGTTTAACATAAAACAAAATAGCTATAGGAGTTGTCAAAGTTAATGTTATTTTTGAAACATTCTGGTTCACTGTTGGGGTTGGGTCACTTTTATGTGTGTGGAAAAACATTACCACATATTTGAAAGTAGTGCTGATATTCTGCAGATTGTATTGCACTGCAGCTCTCTGCTACTTCAAAACACTTCAGAATTTAGACAGAGGTAAGAAGGGAAATTGGACATGACACTATTTTAATTATAGAAGCTAAGTTTGGTTTTGCCACCCTTGACACAACAGAATATTTTAGCCAGGATGATATCTTTCTTTTTTTCACCTTCTTCTTTTATACTTAACCTTGTGGTTCTAAAAGGAAATTAAAGCTCTTAAGTTCTCAGTGTCACAGTGTCAACCCTCTAGCAGGCCAATGAGGACAGTGCAAACTTTGATTATTTAAGCAATGGAAAATAAGAGTAAAAAATTATTGTATGGATTTCGCGAAGATAGAAAATTCATGCAGTATTGCTCCTTCTTTTGCTTTGCTAATTATTGCATCATTTTGCAAGTCACTGCACAAACTTCTGCCTCAGTTTCCCTTCTCTAAAACAGAACTTTCTCTTTTGTTGCAATATAGTTCAGCTTTTTGCTGTGCAAACCCAGATGACTGCTACAGGAAGAAACCCCTTTTCAGGGACTGGTCCTAAAAGGCTGCCCAAGCCTCAAAATTCAATTGTGTGTAGGACCAAAATTTTCATCTAGAGTTTTTCTCCACCCAAGTTTAGGCTGAAATAAGTGGGAAAAGCCCATTAGGATTTCCTCCTATCACTCTGCCATAATGGTGAATCAAGCCTCAGCCTTGAACCCCCTCCAATGTCCATTAATTTTTAGACCTCGCACTTCTTGTCAAGGCTTCCTGCTGTCTTCTCAGCTGTCTGCATTTTCCACAGGCAATGCTTTGCTTTTTCTGCTCATGGCTGCCTAGCTTCAGGGCCATTTTTGTGGCATCCACAGCATCAGTGCCAAGGAGAAAGCTGTGCTGCAGAATTGATAACTCACCCCCATTGATACCCATTTTCACAGTGTCACCAGCTTTGCCATGAAAACTGCTCCAAACTTAAAAGTCTGGTCATTAGAATTCAAATTTAAAATGTCAGACTGAAGTAGGTAGCTTATGTCCTCCACACCCACCATCAAAATGAGGTTCTAATGCTTCTCCCCTCTCTGAACGGAGAATTATGATGCAGGAGATCCAAAGTGCATGAAAAAAAAGTGTGAAAACAAGATGATGGCCAGACACAAGAGGCTGATATTAGGATAAAGTACCCTCCTGCTGGAAAATACTCTGGTTTTCAGTTTCTGAATGCTTTGTGCTAAGGTTTGAAGAAAAAAGGATAAATGGTTTGGCCTGAAGAAGGATATCATAGACCTTATGGCATTGAAAGGCATCCTGTTTCTGCATTTTTGAGCTGAGGGCCACAAAAGGTCTGTAGTAGTTTCTGTATAATTCTAGTTGACAGGAGGGTTTAGATAGATATAACCAGTTGAAGGTGATTGAATACCATGGGCTGAGCAGCACTTATTATGCCTGCTGTTGTGAGACGTCAATTCATTATTGTAACAGACCGGAACAACGCAGCAGCTGCCCAGGACATGGTTGTAGTATTGATTTGGCTTCTCAGAAGTCTTCTCTTAGGCTGCAGAATGAACACAAACATGCACAAACATCACTCGGTTCCCCTGATTCTGTAATGCATTTCCTATACCTCCAACTAAGGCAACCTCAGGATACAGCAAAATGTCTCTTTAGTTGAAGGCAGACAGCGCTCCAAGCCCTACTCTAAGGGACTGTGCAGATGTGGTGACCTTTCTTCCAGAGACCACATTTCACACTCAAATTGCCATTAGAGGTCTGTGCTCCCTCGAGGCCCACAGTCAACTTTTGTGTTTTCTTCCCTGGGGTTAAAAGTCAATGTGGCACTGTGCCCACCCTGCATACTAAACAGAATTAAGCAAAAATAAAAGGCAGACCAGCCCTCTGTCCAAGAGAAATGGCATCTTTTAATTTTTTTTTTTTTTTTTAGTACCAGCTGTTTGCCATGGTGATAAATGCAATATCTAACTGGGCTAGTGGGAGTTCCCTTGATGTAAACTGCAAATGCACAGGAAATGCTGCATTTTTCTCACCCTCTAAATTAAATATAAAATTCAGCGCTAATAAAAGCAGCCTCTACCTGCACCCAATGTCAGCAAATGCTTTCTGGATGTGCAGAATTGGAAATGAAGGGTTTTATCTCTTCATTTAGGGTAACCTAAACAGAACATTTCTGTGAGCTGTGTGTCAGCCACCCAACTTTGATCATGACACACAGCATCTCTGCAGTCCTTCCATGTGAACTACCATAGGCTTTTGGCCAGAATAAGGTCTTTGATCCTTGTGCACACATTACAGAGAAGTCCTGTTAAAGCTTAGTAGCAGTCATGCTATAAAGCTCAACACAGAGTTTGTGTCACATGGGAGTTTTTCCATAAAGCAACTTCCAGCCATTTTGAACCCAAAACCATCATCAGTACTGTGGGCACACATTCTTTCAAACACAAATTCCAAATTTCACCTCTTGGAGCAACCTGCCAGCAGTGGGTGTAGAAAATGCAGCAGCTCTGGAGAGAGGAGGGGAGTTTGCAAAATTCTCATCCCCTTCAAAACAGAGCCCCACAGTTTTCCTATACTCCTGAGGCTCTCATGTGCAGACTTGGTGTGGCAAAAATGAACTTTATACAATGAACACATGTGAAAGCTGTGCCTTGCTCTACAAGTTGTGAACATCCATCAGCCTTTATAAGGAACAGACAATTTGATCTATCTCAAAAGCAGCATCTGAGTAAAGTAAGCTTCAATTTGCATTGAATTCCTTGAATCTGCACATTTGAAAATAGTTTCCCATGTAAAACCATATTCCTATGGTTGCAAATGGTAATGACAAAAAATACTTTCTCAAAAACTGTTCGAAGAAGACCTAAAAAGTTTTCTCTCAAATAAAATGAACCTATTATTAATTGTGAAGGCCTAATGACATATCAGAGAAAAGCTATATCCATACCGGTCAGTGGAGATTCCTGAAAACTCATTTAATGAGACATTTTAACCTACTTGACAGAGGTTTTAATCAAGGTGTTGAGAGAAATCAGATATCTTTAACCATAAATGAGACATGTTTATAAACTGCTCAGGAATTACTTCCTAGTGCTAAAGCAAATTTGCTACATTGGCAGTATAAGAAATAGAAATATGTCTGACAGCAGCAGGTAATTCATGGTGATTTATCTTTAAAAATTAATACCATTTTAAAGGAAGGCAGCAATTTTCAGTTGATTAGAGGAATTTTTTCTGTCTGCTGTGCCCCAAATTTTTTCCCCATTCTTTGGTTATGTAGAGTATTGGAAGACAAACCCAAGTTATTAAGGCATCTGTTATAACATTAAGAGCAATAAAGAGACAAAGCCCCATCCCAGCCCAACAGCAACAGCAATCTGTAGCTTGTGTCACAAGTCTTTCATATGACTACTAAACACCTCATTAAACGTGAGTTTTAAAAGAAAAGGAAAATAGCTGCCTTAAATGCCGCCGTGGCTGGTGGTTAACAGAATTGATTGGCCATGGAATTCAGTGGGCAGCTGTACCTGTAAAGGAAATATCCTGTATGTACTCACAGCTGGAAACTGAGTTAATTCAAGTATGAATGATATCTACTCTAACTCCCTCATAAGCTTGTATTACAAGCTCCTCTTTGATATAAGGCAGCTTGATCTTGTCTCAAAGCTAAACGAATATCCATTTTAATATTTCCTCTAACACTTGAAAAAAGAACTCAATGTCAGAAACATGCTGGTTTTGCTGCATTCCACCCCCCCCCCCAAAAAAAAAAAAAAAAAAAAAAAAAAAAAAAAAAAAAAAGAAAAAAGGCACCACCATGGTGCCTTGTTTTTGGAAACAAAAAAAACCCATAGTCCATCGTTTCATTATATGTTTGTTGGATGTATTGGCATTCCTTTATTGTGAGATGGAAAAGTAGCTGTAGGTTACCATCTTTTTTGAATTTGGTCATCCTCAACTTCCAAGAGGCTTTGTACACTGCACGCAATCTCCTTTACAAAGCAAACCCCAATCAATACACATTGTATTTTGCAACCTGTTGGGGAAATGAATGTTTTCTGTATGTGTCACCATATTTGCAATCCTATGCTAAATCACCAATGAAGTGACAGCCTCTGAAAAAAACAGCTTCAGATCAGCCAGAGCAAAACAAGTGTTTTACCTAGATACGCACATGCAGAGATCTTTTGTCCTTTTTCTATTTACCCTTTAGTCTGCTCTCTCCAAGTCCTGCACAATTACACAAGAATATGCTTCTCATTCTGGGAGGTGTTTACTCTTTCTTTCTTTATTATATACATCAGTGATACCTTTCTCCAGTTGTTCTTCAAGCCATTGCTATGACATTTCGTTTCAACTTCATTTACTTATCGCAAAAGATCTCGGTAGGATTTTCTGGCAAGTAAGAACTATTAATAATAGGTTCCTGTCATATTAAAAAGTCAGTAAGCTGACTAAAATGGAATGTAAAACTTCATGTTGACTTTCTTATGTCCATCTGTTTGTTTCAGAAGCTTAAGATCTTCAACTATAGTAGTGGGGGACAAGGTTGTTATTTATTTGTTTATTTTTTAAAAAAGAAGATTAGTTTGCACAAGAAACTCACAGCTTTAAAAGAAGGAAGATTTTTGATTACCATTTAACTGCTTGAAAATAAATCTTGTAATAAGAGACCCAGGGTATTCTTAAGAAAATAAAAAATCTGCATTGAACAGCATAGTTGGTTTTGAAAAACCTATTGGACTTTAAGGCATACCAATTAGTATAGGTATTTATTTGTCCATTCTTTTATAGTGCATTGCATTTGTCAAGCCAAGCAGCCATGAAAGGGTCATTCCAATCTCTATTAGACTGATAGAGAGTTGTGTGAACCCAGATACAAGAAGCTATCTGGGTTCTTGTATCTTGTACTGGTTTCAGTAGCCATGTTCTTTAACCGGATGCAAACCTTTGGTTAATTAGCCAAATATGACAGAGTACCCTGTTGTTCCAGAAAAGGTCAGGAAATTTTTGGCCGAACACTGGACAAAATGTCACATTTTCCTCACCAACTGTGTGGAGGCAAAGGCTTTTAGTCTTCTGATTCACAGTGTGTACTGCACCAGGATACACCAGTTTCCATGCATTATAAATTAAAACTAAAGCTCAGCATTAAAGCACCAGAAATACTTGTCTAAAGTCAGTAAACAATGGAATAAAAAAGAACAAAATACAGCTGGGTGTTACAGATTATATTTTGGCCCCAAACATAGATGCAGCAACTGCAAATCTTCATTCCTTGGAGTGCTGTTTCATGAGATAAAAGAGAGATGTGTAAAAACAGTAACACTCCTGCTCTTTCTGTCATCACCTCAAATGTGGCAGGTGCCACCCCAAAAATGTTTTGGCAGGAACATCCAGCTGATATGACATTCCACAACAAATACAACCATTACTCCCAGCTCCTTTCTTCCCTCCCAGCTCCACTTAGGCAGGGCTCCTATGTGAACTTGTGTGGTCACATGTGATCTGTGGAATCAGCCCCTGTGAGGGTCCTGTAATGCAATGAGTAAAAAGCAGAATTACAACATGAGAACAGAATCATCTAGAGATGATGGAAACACACATTTTATTTTAAATAATAGGATTAAATAAGTCTAATTTTTTCATCCTGAGTGGTAAAACCGATCATGTAAATTTCTTTCTAGTTTCATATATATCCACCTGACAATAATGAATACCACTATATCTATATTAAAAAAATACTAAAAATTACTACAATGCTCATCCCAATAATCTTGGAACATTTAATACTCAACAATTTTTAAAAAGGAAATGAAAGAGTATACCAAAGAGAAATGAATCTTAACAGAGCAACACAATCATGTTCTGCTTTGTAATGGGGTAGTATTTTTGGTTTGTTAGGTTGTCAGGGGTATAAAGCTTCCTTCCTTGTCTTGTATAATATGAGACCAGCCAGTCTGAATTTAATACAGTAATATTGTTAAATAAACACAAGGTGCCATGTGCCAGGCTTGCAGAATGTATCATCACAACAGCAAGATATATGTTATTGCACAAGTATTAGTCCACTCTAAATATGCCATCATAACCAGTGTAGGAAGCATTGAAGAGAAAAAAATACAGATAATGAAGAGAGACCTAACTTTTTAATCACATGAGATACCCAGACATTAATATGTCAGGTTAAACCACACTCCACAGTAGCATTAATATTAAGGTTTTGTAAGCAGTGATATATTTGATCCTGTAGATGAAACAAAATTGTTTACCCTACCCCTAAAAGGGCTCAGAAAATAACATTCACACCACTTGCACCTGGAGCACATTAAGTCTGTTCCTGCTGCATGACTTTTTAGGACTAGAGGGTTTGATTTTGGTAACCTTAAATCCATAAGAAATACTAGTTTTATCATACCTTTTACAAACATTAGAACTCCTTCTATCAGAGCTTTGAAAGCTTATTTATAATGGTCCCACCTACAGCCACTAACCCCCACTTCTTACCTAGGACATAATTAAACTACTCCAGATCCTCATTAACCTGTTCCTTTGATCTCTGCAGTGATGATATGCAAAGCCATCTTATAAGGCCTCATCTCTTGCTGTTGGTTGGGATTTTTGATAACTGTATGCAGAGTTCTGAAGAAGCAAAATCTATTGAAGATTTGCTCAAGCTATGGAGAAATCCAGCTCAAAAGACCAATTTAAAAAAATCCACATATCAAGTGAAGTGCCTTCATTAGGGTCTAAGGCCTAAAAGAAAATACTAGTCCGGGGAAATGCTAAAGGTCTGTGAGTGACCTTTCTTCGGTTTTAATCACTGAAACTCCCGACAGCTTAATAAGTTGAAGGTGCTAGATCACAGTCTAACTTAATAAGGCCCCACAGCAGAGCCTTGGCCACCTTTGATTGCTCCCATAAGTCTTAGCACATCTGGTACTCTGTCCTTGGGTGAGAAATGTTTTCCATAACTTTCACTGTGTTCACAACCCTGCATGTGAATTACTTTTATTAAGCAAAAATGATACACCACTGTATATTTGTATAAGCTTTTGCAGTTTTCCATCACCGTCCGACTGAGAGACATGATTGTTTTCTCCAAAATAGAATTAAGCAAGGTTTATCACAAGAATTTCCTTAACTTTTTCCCCCACCACCAGTTTTGCTGAGAATCACATGGGTCAGCCTAACCTTCAGCTGTGACACGAGGTTAAAGGACTGAAGATTGCAAGAAATTGGGTAGGAATAATCTGTAATCTGCTGCTTTTGTTCTTTTTCAAAAAATAACAACACACGAGGCAAGCACAGATTTGGCTAGGAAGCTTGTTTTTAAGTAAACAGTAAGCCAAAACCCACGCTTACTTAACTGGGAAAGATATTTATTTTTTCTATGCATAGTTTAACTTTAATGTAAACGAATATAATATGTGGATTTATACATAGAAATTGTGGCAAAAATGAAAAAATATCGTCTTGTAATGACTGTTGTATACAAGTGTTTGACTTTACTACACACACATGTATACAGACATGTGTAGGAGAATAATAATGATTACAAAAAATCAGGAACCACTTTGCCAAAATCTTGTTGTTCCTGCCAGATCTCATTTTACAAAACTTTTCCATATTTTGAATATACGTCTATTTGCTTGCTTTCTATTTTCTTCAGATTCTTTTCTGTTCACAGCTGTAGGACATCTCAGCAACTTCAGTCTGGGCTGAAAAAAACCAATTTACGTGGTGTCAGTGATCCCTTTTTTCCCATCCTCCTCCTGGAATAAGCATTCAGAGTAGGTTTTGGTTTTCATACACTTTGGATTGCTGTTATTCTTTAATACACAGTGTAATATTTATCTTGGAAAATCAAGATGATGAGATGCATCATGCCCTGGAAGTATAGCCTGGTGACATTTGCAAAGATCCTCATACTAATTTTGTAGGATTTGGTGCCACAGTTTTGTACCAGTCTTTGAGAAAGTTTTTTGTACACAGGTAGCTTAGCAGATTTCTGGGCTTCTGTACACCTAAATGAAAAGTGCATTCATTTGAAAGATTAGAAAATTAATAAATGCACATAACTTCAGCTGTATTTTTTATATTTTGTGCAATAGTATGTCTCAAAACTGGATTGCTCAACAATTAAGGAAATTGTGCTGCTCTAACAAGGGACTTTCAAGACTGGTGTCAGAGCTTTTTTTAGAAAATTAATACTCTGATTTCAGTTTCTGTGTGGAGTTCCTAGTGCTTTCTGTAAGGCAGAACTGCTTAAATAATGATCAGTCTTTCCTAACATTTTTTAATTAGTGCAGAATATTTTTTTTAAATTATAAAATTATTCACAAATATCTGATCTAAAACTAGGGAAATGTAAAATTCAGAGGATCTGTTTTACTTATAACTGTTTTTAATTGATTCTGTTGTGGCCTAGGTAGATTCCATGTGTGCTGTTTTAAGATAATCTCTTCCTGCAAATTGTTTGAAAAGACAGAAAAAAAGGACTACTCAATAAATTTTGCCACATGCTCTCAAAACCCTAAACTGTTTGTCATTAAATACATGCTCATGTGAGTAGCCACAACCTTCTAAAGTACTTCTCAGTCATTATCAACATCCTTATAAGGCAATGATTCTTCTGTAAAAATAGCAGAAGTTTCATGGCCATACTGGGTCCGATCATTGTCCATTTAGGAGTGGCCAGAAGGGATGTCCAAGGGTGAGAAAGAAGAGAGTGAGTTTATGTGTTAGTTGCCTTAGTTCTCTTCTAGTCTTCACTTACTTTGAACTCAGAGACTTACCAAGTTTGAATGTATTTTTAGTGCAAATGCTTTGTAAATTCTCCATAATCCTCAATATATTCCTCTTCTATGAAATTACTCAGTGTAACTTGAGCCCACCTATAGTTACAGATTCCCTTGTGTTCTCTGGCAAAAGGAGGCCTTTTTCCAGCCATAACTTCTTATGTTTGATCTGACTTTTACTTCTTTGATGCCTACTTTTCCACATTAGAAGAGATGGTGAATAATGAGCCTGTAGTCAGCCTTGCAATGCCACTCATGGCCTTCGGAACTCTACCAAGTCTCTCTCAGCTCATGTCCTCACTTTGTCAGAGTTCTACATGATTATATCTCACATGGAATTTGTGAAGTAACCCTTTAATGACCCCTCTACACCTACCATCTGCAATGCATCATCCAAGAAGATTCTCCAAATGCTTTTTTGGATCCCTCTAGCTCCTCTGTGTGACAAAATAAGACAAGGGGAGGCTACCGCATGGGAGTTTTTGATTCTCTTTTCAGTTTGCTATTAACTTAAGTCTTGCCCAGCTAAAGTGGTTAGCTGGTCATCCTAAAGTCAACCAGATCAACTCCATTTTCAAAGAAAAAACCACATTTTCTCATTAAACATTGCAATCTTTTCTTTTTATAGTAGGTTGCATTAAGTGGTAAGGAAAACAGGAAGTTTTATCGGACTCTGGAAAAAGTATTCCTCTAGTTTCAAGGTTTCAAACATCTTTTTACTGGGTCCAGGCATCAGACAATTACAGATACACCCTATTTTTGTTGATCTAGAAGCTTTCACAAGAAAAAAAAAAAGAGTTTCTTTTTTTATTGGGTATTATGCAGCAAGATATAAACTTTGTATGAGAGATTTTTCTGACCTGTTCAATGTTATTAATTACATAATTAAATGCAGGCTCTTTATTTTGCTGTCCTACTAAAAATGAGCAAGGTGAATACCCAACAGATGCTATTCCTGATCATTAATTTTGTAATCTTTAGCTTACAGTGTGATTATTCTTATAGTTGTTTGACTGATTTTCTTTCTGGTTTTTTATTGATGCCTGTCACCATTAAGAAATTCATAGCTCCTCCAGACTGAAGTTTCTGAAGTCTATAATAAAAATAAGAGCCTTAAAAAAATAAAAAATGTTAAAAATTACTTCAGTGTTAGTTTAACTAAATATTTCCCTAGGCTTCTGTGAACATAGCCTGTGTAATTCAGCAACTGGCTTTAAAAGTATACACATGAAATAATATTATTTGCAATCAAGCAATGCACTCAAACTGGCTCCCAGCCACATACTTTGACTCATGTTCATTGGATAGTCATTAAGTTTCTTTGTGTGATTTATCTCGGCCAAATTTCAGGGATACAACAGAGGCATCTAATTAAGATCATAATTGCTTTAGGTTCTCTTGCTCACCAGTAATGAGGGAGGGACATCTGAGAGACAATTCAAGTTTTAAAAACAGGTTTATTTTTCCTTTGATATGTGTGTCTTTCTCCATTGACTAGCTGGGAAGGTGAGAATAATTGCAATTCTAACTAAGTGCCTCTCTTACATGCCTAAAATTAGCTGAGATGAATCCAGATTTCTTTGCCTTAACTTCCTTTTGTAAAACAAATTTAAATTGTACTTCTCCTCTGTGAATATGTAGCACCAGGCATGGCTGTAATATAAATTTCTGTGATCTTTGTACTGTCAGTTACTATCAATAGCAGTATCAACAGCAGACTCACCTAACATAAAGTTATCTTTTCTCAAAAAGCTGAGTCACTGAGATTTGAAAAAGTTTTAATGATATTTTTTGTGCCTAATCAGGAGTCAAACCTGTCCAAGGATTTGAGGGAGGCTCACCTTGTGAAGCCCCTTAGAAATATCAACTGATGTGAGTCACAGCTGAAGAGAGTTTTGAAGAACTCAGAAGATTGTACTAAATGCCTGATTACTCAAATCTCCAGTGCACTGCTTACCCAGACCGCAATACCCTCCCCACCAAGAAAGCATCATTTTTTTTTCACATTTACCATGATCCTAGTATTGCTCAGAGACACAAACACCACCCCCCGTGGCCAAACAGCACCACTACTAACACATAACACATGCTGCTACTAATGTATGCCACCTACTCTTTGCTGGACCCTCTCACAGTGGTGGTCTTGCCAGACTCATGGAAATATGAGTGCATATGAGCAAGAGAGAGCTCAAGTTAATTCCTCCTATATCCTGCACTGCTTAGTTCAAAAAAGCTGTCTCTCTCCTTCTCTCACTTTCTCTCCTTCTGCTCTCTATTAGCAGCTACAAGAGTAATACTATCTTTTTTTTAAGTCAGGGGAGTTAGGTTGTAGGATCTCCCCCATGCAGCTGCAGATATGAGACAGGTTTTAGCAGCTGAAGTACAAAGGAGGGGGGAAAAAGCTGTTTAAAAGAATATCACCTGGCTTTCTGCCCTACAAGAACTTTCCTTCTTTTGTTGGAGGGTTCAAGGCTGTCTTCCTTTTGCTCTTTTGGGTTTAATAAAACCTTTTGTACCCCTTCCACTCCCTCTCCCCCAGGTGGTCTACATGGCTGCTGATTGAGGTCAGCTGCAAGAGATGTAATGTCCTGAGTACAGTGCAGCAGCCTTAATCCTGATGTTAGAGTTACAGCCCCCGGAGGCTGGAGACATTATTGTTTTCCTGGCTGGCTGACCTCAGCCAACAGTTGTTCTGGTCACCCAGCATGAGCCCACCTACCAAAGGCATTAGAGGAATGCTATTTTCTGAGCAGAAACATTTCTGCTTATGTAAGTGAGAGGCCAGTATTGATAGGGTGATGCAGGTGGGCAGGGCAAGATCACCAGTCATCCACGAGGCTCAGGGCAGAGCTTGGGTCTCCCAGAAAGACTGAGGCTTCAGGATCCAGAGAGCTTCTGTGAGGTGGAGTCTTCAGGGCCGAGCTATTGCTGTGCACAGCCCTGAGGCACCTGAAGGGGACAGAAAGGAAATTGCAGCTCTGAAGCAGCAGATTTATTTATTCATCCTTTCTGCAGCCCCTCTGACAAATAAATAACTTTGTCCTTCATTATATGTATTGACATCCAGTCTGTTGCAGATACAGCTCTTCTCTGTCCCTAGTAGACCTGGCACAATATTTCCTTAACTCACAAAATGGCAAAGATGATCTGTTTCAAATCTAATCAACCATTTAGAAATCTGCTCTTCTCTTTTATTGGTGAAGAGCCAGATTGAGGAATGAAGTAGCCCACTTTCCTTTCAGGTTCTCATTGGTTCTTGAGACCAGAAACACACGGTGTGTCTCAGCTTGGACTCAGGATAATCTCCCTGCTCGAGGCACACGCTTTCAGTAGTTGGTGGGCAGGGACAAGATGATGATCTACAGCTCAACATCCTCTCAAACCTCTGTCTTAGTTAACAATGGAAAGCCAAGCCATGCAACTGTTTCAATCTGATGAGAACTAAACAAGGAGTCATTCATCAGCTGCATAATAAAGACACCAAAGTCTGAGCTCCTTGGAAATGTGTGCTGATGAGTAGAAAATCAACATACTTCACACCCCTCTCATCATATCCATGAAGTACGTATATTATAACAGAAAAAAAAAATCATAGATTGGGCTGTTTTTCAGGGGTATCAAGGATTTATCATGCTGGTTTGCACCTGAGCCAATTAGCTCGGCACATCCCTTTGATGGAAGTGCTTCTTTTCTTTGTCAGCCACAGGTAAGGCGCAGGATTCAGAAATGGGAAACTAACCTCACACAATGCAACATCCTCAGAGAGAGTAAAAAATGTACAATTCAGATGGGGAGAAACATCACTGTGGTGTTTTTCATGGACTGTCACTGGGTTTTGCCAACACTGTGGCCTGAATCTTGAACTGCAAAGTCATGAAACTGATGTGGGGATATCAAAGAGAAAACAGGAAGAAAAAGCACTTCCTCATCATATGTCTGACTGTGGGGAGAAGAAGACAGATCTTTCCTTTTTTTTTGTTGCCTTGCAGCAGGCAAATGACTTGGTAGATTGCATCATTCTCCCTGAAAGAGTTGCCTGCTATAGGAAGCGTTGCTGTGCTTCCTATGAGCTCTCACACCTTCATGGTACATGTGCACATTTCACAGTATGTTTTTCAAGATTAGATTTAAAAACAAACTTAGAAGAGAGGCAGAGGTGTTCCGTCTTCTAACTGACAGGCACTTTCCCCAACAAATCACTTTTTACATCCACATCCCAGTTTACCAGCTGGTTTACAAAGTGCATATCACCAGAAACAGCTCCTATTCCCTTATTCAGTGTCTATTGCAGCTAACTGTGGGATTACCAAGATGCAGGATAGCAAGACTGCAATTATAAAGTCATCCAGTTGACACGTGAACTGTCCCTTTTCTCAGCCTCTTGTTGTTAAGTTTTTATTGAACATGTATTTCCAAAATTCAGCAGCTACTTCCCTGTGCATCTATGAATATATAGATAAGAATTTCTTGCTGAGACGCATCTTCCAGTTTACTTGCAGCAGCTGCCTAGGACTTACTAGCATTCTTCACTGTTAAGACGGGAAGGTTGTGAAATGCTTTCCAACTTAGAGTCACAGATTTGAATGGTTTTTAAAGCCAGTGATTTAGCTGGAGTATTAACCTCAGAGCTAGACTGGTTCAGCAGTTTTTCCCTGTAGGCTTCCACATGCCAGGAAATCCAGTATGTGATAAATATACATAGCTCTGAGGTCATATTTGCTCAGGTTTTGATGTGTCTGCTGTTCAGTTGTTGACTCCAGATATATCAAAACCTGATATTTAATAACCACTGGCACTGATTTAACTTGAGATATTTAATATAGTTTGGAGGATTGCAAGTCCTATAATATTTAAGCAGTTAAACACCACGGCTACTTGGATCAGTAGTAAATACTGCATACTTTTCTCTGAGATGTGAAAGATCCAGATTTGCATTGTATTCCTGAGGCTTTGAGTGCAACATCTAGAATGTTGCAAAGATGATGCAGCACTTTTGGGTGCTAAACTGTGAGAAAAAGTTTGGGGAGAGGGGATATGTAGAGAAAGCTCACGACGAACTGTTGTGTTAAGAGTCCATATTTCTTAATTATTACTCCAAATTGTTCCTGCCCTGACAACTTCCCAGTTGAATCAGCAAGCTCATTGACATGTTTGTGGTAACCATGCAGGGGGAAGGAAAACTGACCTGCTCTCAGTTGAGGAGACTTCCAGCACTGCACTTATATAAAGAGTGGATATTTGCTCTTTAGTGTGTCCCCTCATTCTCTGGCAGGGAGGCCAGGTGAAGTGTGTTCCTCAGTGACCAGCATTTCCGGAGCTGTAGCTCCAGTTCTGAAAATTGCTCCTCTTGTGGCCTTTAGACAAAGTATTTTCTTCTGCATTTTGGCTTCGATATGTTTCAGAAGTGCTAAAATAGCTTCTAGACAAACACTTTAGTTTGGAAGCTGGAAAGCACTTTTCACACAGCATTTTTGTTTTTGTTTTTCTCCAGTAACCTACTTCTCTACATCATTTCCCTAAAGAATTAATTCTATGCAACATTATTGAAAGAAAGAAGAGGGAGATCAATACAAGACTGAATCTCCATACCATCTGTACACAAGGATATTTGCGGTGGAGATTAGCATAGTGAAAGGACGTCACTGAGTTGTGTTATTTACTATTGATGGATTCATGTGAAAGCTGCAGTCAAATGTGAAGTCACCATTCAACTTGACTAACAAATCAAAACAAGAAAGCAAAACAAATGAACAAGCAAAAAGAAACAATCACCTAAAAACCCCAAACCAACCTAACAACACAGCTCCGAAGATCTTTCAGTCTACATACACTTTGGAAAGCACTGAAATAAACATTTGCTAGAAAACTGTATTTCCTAGGCCTGTTTTCAGAAAAAGAGTATGAGCCTGTGAATCTGCATTAATGTTCAATCTGTCCCAAGTGTTCACCAAACCTAAAAATATATACCTTGTGTGCAAACTGTTGCAGTGGGATTCAGCCAGTCTTTGTGAGGACAGCACAGAAGACTTTTGTCCACATGGGGCATAGTATAAGGAATGTCAGAAAACAATTTGAATACCAATTTTGTTCTTGATTAAGGAAAAAATCAAAACCACTATGTTGTGTTTTCAAATGAGCTGTTTGAAGCCCAGCTTTTAATCTTGTGGTGTTTTGAGTGCAAACATGTGGCATGTTTATACTTGTCAATTCAGTCAAGTGTTTTATGAGATAGAGTATTTGGACTTTACTACTGCTGACATTGGATTTTGCTGCATAGTCCCTGATAATTCTGTGTGTGTTTCATAATCAATATTAATTAGCTCTTTAATAGTAAACAAGTAAATGAAGAGATGTATGGAACCATTTCACAATTCATTTTGAGCAAGCTTCCTGTGAGATCCTCCCTGAACCTGGGAATTCCTGATGAAGGAACAGGCGGTGGTCATCTTCTGTATAGACACTGCAAATTCCAGACATGTATTTTTGAGGGTATTAATTGACATAATCTCTTATAACTCATATAGGAAGATATTCCTCTAAATTTTGTTGTTCAGTATTGTCTTGCTATTTTTCTTGTTGAAAACTGTCTTATAAGGTTTTCTTTTATTTTTACTTAATAATATCATTCCAAACATATCTCTTTGTACGAAACTCTAGATGACAAAGATACCAGTCAACATGATAAGGGAAAGAAAATCGAGAAACCATGAAGACACACACATTCACTGTGACAGTGGTATTTAACAGGTCCATCACTTTCAGTGGAGTGTCCCTCATCTTGAAGTTCTCATTTCTCTTTTGCAGTGGGATATTTTTGTTTCCACACTTAGTGAAAATATTCATCTTTTTCTAGATATCCTTTCTGAATTTAAGTAACCTTCCCTTTATATCTCTAAACATCAAAGACTTGAGTCTTCCGTTTCAAGTTTTCCTTCTGCAAGAGAATTTCTGCAGCATCCCATGAACATTCCTGCTTTCTCACTGACTTCTTTCAGCTGAGATTGTTTTCTAATCCTGTATGAGAACACGTGAGAATATGTTTTCTGCCAGAAGCAGCAAAAATGAGCATCTGTCTTACAATGTCATATAAGTGAGGAATGGGTTCAACATCTGCAGTTTGTCAACCAGCAGTTTAGGGAAACCTAGCCTTTCTCTTTTGTAGGTGTACCTCTGACAAAGCTTTCTGGTGATGTGAAATATCGTCTAAGAGCTCAATACCTCCTGAGAAGCTCCAGAGCTCATATCCTTGCTCCTCTAAGACAGTGCTATGTTCTGTATACCAAGATAATATTAGGTGTCCAGACTGAGTCAAGGCTGACTGTCTTATGAGAGGGATAGTAGTAATACATTTCTTCACTACTGGTAAGAAACTGCCAGTGTAGAAATTGAATTGAACTGCAATATGTGACTTGAAACAAAGATTAAAAAGGCTTGTAATTAATTTGTAACTGTTTACTTTTATTACTGAGAATTTGTGGAATAAAGTCCCAGATGCAGGCACAGTAAGCTATGGGGAAAAAAACACAGAAGATGTCTGTAACTGAAGTAGCCATTTTTGGTTGTAATTTACAGAAGTAGACTATGAGCAAAATAGGAAAAATTCTACTCCATGAAATTATGAGCCAAGTGCCTGCAAACCAAAGTACAATAGACTACATTTCCTGAGTCTCTGTAAGACTGCCTTGTTTATAAATGACAGAATCACAGAATGGGTGAGATGAGGAGAGATCATCTGGTCCAATCCACCCTGCTCGAGTGCGGATACCTACAGCCAATTGCCCAGGACCATCTCCAGCCAGGCTTTGGATATCTCATATCATACACTCCACAACCTCTCTGGGCAAGTTAGGTTAAGGTATCACCACCACCGCCCCAATAAGTGATTTCTTGTTTCAGATGAACTCTCATGTGTTCTAATTTTTACACATTTCTTCTTATCCTTGTCATGCTATATTTTTGAAAACTTTTAATTCACTGGAAGCATTTCTCATCTTCTTAAATAAAAGAAAATCTTCTCTTCTTGTCCAAGAGAACATTTTGTAAATATTTGATGCAAAATGCTCAATTTTGTAGAATTCCATTAGCAAATATGTGCTATTGTTAAACTAAAAGAAGGCAAACTGAGTTTGACCAGCTAAATACATGCCAGATCTCTCTGTCGTAGCAGTATAATTCCATGCTGCTGTCCCTTTTGTTCTTATGGGTAAATGAACATCAGAAAGAGGAAGGGTTTTTTCTATCAATATGTACTTTGCAGAGGAATTGAAGACTAAAATATTTGCAGGAGATCATAAACTGAGTTTGCATAACTATCACAAGGGAAAATACTTCTGTAATAGTATGTTGGTTGTAGACTTAAACATAATGCTATCAAGTAAAAGCAAATTTCATAATTTGTGTTTGAATTGTAACATAAATATTTCATTATATTTACATTCTTCTTGGGAATCTCAAGGGTACTCAGGTCATGAGGCCTGATTCTTCTTTTTTTTAATGCCCTTAACATTCTAGTTTCTCTCTGATGCATACTATTTAAATATGACAGAAAATGCACCTGTTATAGGGAAGCTCCATGTTTCTTATTTAAGTAGGACATTCTGAAACATAACAAGAAAGTAAAAACAGGAGATGACAGAAAAAAGGGCAAAAAGGCAAAACAAAAAAACTAGTTAGAGGATGGCATAGTAAATGAAAATGCAATTGCAAAGGAAATGCAAAAATAATCATCTTTCAAAATCCAGGCTATAATGTTATCTTAGGCTTATGGTAGGACATAAATTAATTCATACCTTCTTGTGATTTATGGTGTCACTGTTAAACCTTTAAATAGCATTAAATCCTTGCAATTCAAAGTTACGCAGCATTTTTTTCCATATGCTGTATGTAACATCTCCATAAATACTCCCGCATTCCAGGCACAGACATAAATATGATTTTAAAATTTTTAAAACATTGCATCATGGTGGCCACTTACTGAGCAAGTGAAAAGCAAAAATACATGATCTGAATGGAAATCAGGTGGGGCTCAAACACCTCTACAGCATTCTATAAGCATTAGCTCTAACAAGAGACATTATCTAACAGCAAGGTGCATCTGCAGAAAATACAATGTTCCTAACTATTCTGGTGATTTATTTTTAAGTATTGAAGAACAAAGTATTTGTAGGGTCAGCCAGAAGTCATCATTGAAGGGAAATATGTGTGATCACACAGAGATTAAAGAGGAAATACATTCAGTTCATCCAAACATTACAATAATAGGATTAGAAAATAATAGGATTATAAATACTAAACCTTTGAGGATAAATTCTACTCTTGAGGAGATCTGTGACTGGATCTCTTGATTGTCTGCAGGTCGTTTAACACAAGTGAAAAAACAGGAATTGTTTTGAGAACTTTCTGACTTAATTTGGGTGTTGTTTCAAATGTGATTTTTTTACCACCCCTGACATACGTTACAGCCTTCTTAGAGCCATTTCCAGATTTATTTTTCTATAATTCTATGACAAATTAAGTGTGAATTATTGTTGTAAGTAGCTTGGTCCGTCGTACCATACACAGCAAGAGGGGTGTCATATAATAAAATCTTCTATTTAACTTTTTTTCATGAGCAAAGACCAGGGTCAAAATACAAATAGAATTGTTCCACAATGGTTTATTTCAGAGAAGCAATGCAGTTCTTCATTGTTTTTCACTCTGTGTTGTCTTAGACAAAGCTGTGTTTTGTATATGATTCTGTTTTATACTGGTTTTGAACAAGTATTTCCACTAGCTATAGTGTCAGCTATAGTCAGGATATTTTTTTAATGTCCATTTCCCCACACACATACACAAAAAAAAAAGGCCAAATATAGTTATAGCTCTGTCATTTTACAATGGGATAGGTTCCAAATTTCCCCTCCCATCGGCCCTACAAGGGAGACTGCACAAGAGGAAGATGTTATGGTCCACAGTCACAGGTTTGATACTTAAGTCATATTTAGTTTACTATATTGTTAAATGATGTGAGCTGCACTTCATATCCATTTATATTTATTTTGGGTTCAATTTTAAACAGGAGTCAAGTGTATTTGATGGCAATCCTCTGCTGAATTATGCTGATTTATTCTGAGCTGAAATCCACACAAAGCTTTAAGAAAAAAATATTAAATATTTGCTTCAGGACACTAGATCAGTTTACAAAGTTGTTTAGACATGCCCAGTTTGATTTTTTGCTATGATTCAGCTATTCTTCTAAAATGATGTGAAGTTAAGCTATATATGTCAGAGGAGTTTAAGAGAAACCTGAAGAAAAGTGAACTGACATAGGGAAGTAAGGAAGTGTCCAGGGGACAGTGTCATGCTGGAAGCTCTTGCATTTCAGTTACAAAAGCAGGGACACTTGGGGATAGATCCTGCATGATGTACATGGCATCATGTACATGAGTTCACTCAGCATAGTGAAAAACAGAAGTGTTAAAAGTCCATGTAGAACTGCAGACCTTTTTCATTGGTATTACAGAGACATGGTGGGATAGGTCATGTAACTGGAAAACAGCAATGGATAGATACAGACCAAGAAAATGAAGGTGTTACCTTCTTCACACAGCTGTAGGGACAATTTCAAAACTTCAAAACCAAGCGAAATTTTAATGACCTTGATATTTTCTGGAACTAGAATATAGCAGGTATGAGAAATACAAGAGATTGCTGAAGTGTGATGATGACAATTACTTGATACAAGACAGGATTGAGCCAACTAAGGCAGATGCATTGCTAGATCCATAATACAGAAACAAGTAAGAATTAATTCATAACATGAAGAACATGGGCATCTTCGGCCATAATGACCATATGATTGTAGTTAACATCCCCAGATAAATGAGTGGGATAAAGAAGAAAATTAAAATCTCACACTTCAAGAGAGAAGATCCATTGGCTTATTCAGGAATCTACCTGCAGCATTCTGGCACCTAGGAGGCCTGGTTAGTCTTCAAAGGTGTCATCTTCAAAGCACAAGTATGGTCTCTTCTAACATTCAGGAAGTTGAATTAGCATGAAGAAAACCAGTACAGAATACAAGAGAGATCCTGATTAAAACTGATTGCTAAAAGGAAGTTTTAGCAATCAGAAGAGCAGTTGAGTGACCCAGAGGTGTGGAGCCCAAGCAGGAAGTGATGAAGTTAGGTATTCAGAGTCAATTGGATGCCATAGGCATTTGTTTCTAACTGAAAGGATTCCCATCCTGATGTATGGAAGACAGAAGAGATCATTCTCAGAGGTGTGAGTGATTAATAATGACTGTGCACTTTTATTTTTCAGGTTTGGGATTTCTCTTTACAGTTCTGTGGATAAAATATAACATTTATATTAACTGCATTCATATATCTGGTAGAAATTCACTGATATATACGCTGCTAGAAAGCAAGAGAAAAAGAAGATAAGAATTTCCTAAATCTGTCAAGAAATGTTCACACAAGAAAAAAAGTGAATTCATAAAAAATATGTACCTTTGTAGATAAAGTTTTCAGAAAATTGGAAGAAACTAACTTTCAAAAATTTAGAGGAAGCTAGAGCTTTTATATTTGGCATTAGCCATCTGGGAGTAAGGATTGGTCTTGCCTGAAGAAAATCAAAAATATTCTCATGCAAGGGCTGACTTTCTACAGTTAGATAGAATTCTGAAATCTTTTATTCACAATTTAATTAGGCTAAAATTTGTAAACCAGATTTTTAGGAGAAAAGCAGTAATTGTATGAAAGTGGGAACCTTATTTGTACTAGCATTTCTAAAACTAAAGGTTTTGATCTGACCTACTAGAGTCACAAAAAGCCTTAACTACCAAACACAAAACTAGGAAGATCGGATATATTCCAACTCTCCTTCATCTCCCCATATACCATGGCCTGACATGTAGGGACTTTATGCAGGAAATTGAAGATCTCAATCCACATTCATGTGGGGTGTGACCTGGACCCTAAATCTGGAAACTGCCCATCATTTCAACTTTTTCTTTTTTGTTGAAAATGTCTGAAGTTTTATTGTTATTTTATCTTCCTTTCACCCCAGAGATTCTGCTTTGTTATTTGAAATTTTTTAATTATTTTTAACTTATTTTTACCTTAGCAAAAATATGTTAGTTATTCACACATCTATTTAGTATGCAATCCCGAGAAAGAACTTTCCTATTGCATTATTAATTGTCTAATACAACAGAGACTAAAAATGCATCAAAAACAATGCTCAAAGTGCTTTATGATATTGACTTCCATCAAAAAATCGCAGATGGCCTACAAAAATGTTAATTTATCCGCCTTTCCCTGTTTGGATCAACTATTGGTTCCTGGGTTACAGAAGCATGTGTTTTATCTTGTATGTATAACCATCTAAGGTGGATCATCATGCCTATATGTTGTGTGTACACATTACATAGAATTCTGAAAATTGCTATTTCTCCATGTGAGGGGTGATGCACATTACATCTCTCTCTGCAGACCCCCTTTTTTGATGTTTCCCTGCTGCCTAATTCAATATATATGTGGAATACCAGAGTAGTGAACAGCTTGGTCTCTGATGATGAGATGCCCATTGCACTTCTCCATCCACCTTGTGACAGAGAGATCACAGCAGCATCCGCTGTGGACAGAGAGCCTTTTTCTCTTTCAGCTGCAGTGACAGGTGGTAGCAGGGATGACTGGAGCTAGGTAGTCTATCTGGTAGGCACACAGAACAAAAAAGCAGCTTCAACAAGGTCTGCTCCAAAAATTTATGTATGGGGGAAGAAATACATTATTGGCATTATCCTGTATTTTGTGTTCACATCTTCATGGCTAAAGCTAAGTGGGCAATGAAGTCAATATGTTTGCTGTCTAAATTCAGAATGTGTCATTTAGCCACTAGTACCATACAGAGCCTCGAGGGGGCTGGTGGGAATCCTGGCTGTAGATAAAATGAGCTCTCAGAGTCCAACAGCTAGAGGAAAGGATGACAGTAGTACTGCTACCTGCACTCCTTTTGTGAATGAGAAAAGAGTTCCATGCCCTAATGGAATCATAGAAGTTCAAAAGAATCATAGAAGGCAAAATTGGAAAATTACATATTACTGGCTCTCTTCACATACCTATGAATACTTGAGGTCAATTTTCCATATATTGACCTTCCACATCTGCATCATTCATCTCCATTTTTACAATATGTTGCAATAAATTCCATATTTCTGACAATATGCCCCACTCAATCATGCCTGGAGCATTTTGTAAAGGAGGCAATAGTGCTGAGCAAGGTGTAAAACTGGATATATAACAAATCCTGCACCTCAGTACAATTAAAAATAACGTTTGAGCCTGACAGCTAGAGGAAAGCTCAGTATTAGATAATGTTCTAGGTTTTTTTACAGGGTAGAGACATTGGACGTTTGGGGTGCCATGCTCCCCTTTCCCATCCAGAGCAGAAGTAAACAGAGTCCAGTACAAATGGGAGCCAGTTAACACAGGTAAACTGAGCTCTTTTGCTGCCTAATTTGTGCTAATCCATGTAAAGAATTGTGTGAACAGGTAGAGAAAAACCACTTGCCATTTTCCCTAAGATTTCCAGAAACTAATTTTAACTTTTTTAAAGTTCCAAAATGTCTACTTTATGTTGCAGTTCATTGTTCTTTTCGTTTTTTATACTGTGTTGCTATGTTCTGAGTAAAGCCAGAAATTCAAAGAACAAAAACCTTAGAAGGAAGTTAATCTTATGTTACTTCAAGACTAGTCAGAAATAAGAGAGAAAAAAAAATTAAAGATACATTCATTTATTCTGCAGATACCAAGTTACTTTTTCCCCCACAGCATTGTGTACATGAAACAAGGCCCTGGTTTCCCAACAGAGACTTCATCAAGTGTAAACCTTCTTAGATTTTGTACTGGTCTTTTATGTTTTGCATTAGTGCTGTCACTGGTTCTAAACAAGTATTTCTTACTATTCATATGCATCACAGCCAAGCATTATATTATCCAAAGCATACTCATCCTTTCAATGCTTATTCTGTATCATTGTGTGTGGTCATACAGATAATGAGTTATTCAAAGAATGAGCAATGATAAAGTAAATCTTTGAAGCAAACACATACTTTAGCTTGTAAAATATGCATATTTTGGAGAATATCCATTTTTCAATAGCAGAGTTACTGAAGGTACTCAGAATAATTTCTTCTTATTCATATCCTTCTGAAGGATGAAAACAGACATTCTTCATATGATCTTTCTTTGGGAAAATACTAAGAGGGAAGAAAACTTATTCCTTGAGTGGGAGGTTTCAGAAATAGGAGTGTTTGGGAATTTATATGATTCAGACTCTCAGTATAAATTAAAGGGGTTTTAAATTCAAACAATCTAGAGAACACTTTTGAAATGGACCATACATTTTATCAGGAATAAAAAAGTCGGTGCTTGTTGATAATGAATACTTTCACATTTTCACAGCAAATTAAATAGAGACAGTATTTTAAGGGAGAGTATGTATTCCACTTTAAACAGGGGATAAAATAAATCTTTGAAATATTTTGGTAATGCAAGCTTTGCTAAACATGGACCCTTTCAAGGTTTTGTTAAAGCAATGTTATTTAAAAAGTCTGAAGATGATGAGAAGCAGAAGAAAATTAAGAAATGTTATCTAGGTGACTCAATTTGAATAGTCAGCTGGTCTCCTTCAGACACTTACAGAAGGCTCAGATAAATGGACAGAATGTTTAAAACTGGGCTGCCCATAATGAAAGTGCCTTGTTATAAGTATTAAACACCCAAAGACAACACAAGTACTGAAGTCTGAATAGCAGCTCTGCATTGAAAAGCTAGGATCGTAAACCAGCAGGAAACCAGAGCAGCAGTTCACATGATGTACTGAGCGCCCCAGCTGGCATAGGTTTTTATATGTGTGCATTGATTTTAGATTGAAAGGAAAGGAATGTAGAGGTAAATATATATTTAACTTTTTCATTTCCACTGTTTTGAATTCAGTTTTCATCTTCTACAGCTTATTTGCCACATTCAATGTAATAAATTTTTCTTTCCCAAATATTCTCTTTTATATATATATACATATAGCATATGCATGCTTACTTTTATGATATTTTATAAATATATATAAATGTGTATATATATATATATAAAATATCATAAAAGTAAGCATGCATATGTTGCATATTTACTTGTAATTGTAAAAGGAGGACAGGTTGAAGTGTCATAATTCTTCCAGGACTGAACACACAACAAAGTAATATATTGTTATGATGGTTGACATAGAAGCATCAAGTAAGACTCATGGATCTTTCTTCATGAGTTCAAAAAACCTATACATCTTTACTTAACCTTTGACACAGAATGTAAAATATTGGTTTTAAAAGACATTTTAAAATGATAAATATGTAATGAATAATTTGGCCACTTCCTGAGAAATACTACATATTATCTAAAGAGAATTCAAGGCTGTCATTCCTAGTAGTGGTGAGGAAGGACAGTACTGGCATGCCACTACCACATCAGAGACCAGACAAAATATAACTGTGGACTTTTTCTCATGGAAACAAAATGGTTGGCTTTGACAATGGCCCTTCCCATAATATGAAATTTTGCATGTCATATGGCAAGCAGTCCAAGAAATCAGGTCATTCCCTGTCTCTCTTTTGTGCTGTTCTTGAAAATCAAGTTTTCTGCATGCTCTTCAGTAGGCAAATCCTTAAAGTTGATTTTTCTATGTGCTTTTGCAGGTTCTTTATTTCAACAGAGAAATCCACAGGCTTTTGTAGTAGATGCCAGACAAGATACATACACTTTATTTCTGTTACTGCCCATTTGATGAGTTTGTGTCCTTAATGGCTGACTACTGACTATTCAAATAGAAAACAAAAATGCAAATTATACCAAAATATGAAATAAGGTTCCCAAGGGGGAAACTTACTCTATTTTCTTTATCTCCTCCAAAACATAAACCACTTATGAACTGCACAGGCCAGTGTTCAAATGCTTATCACAGGGAACTATATCTGGCTGTCAACATGTCCTCCCTATCACTCACTGGTTGCCAGATGCATAATCATTGTATCAGAGAAAACAAGTTTCTTCATCTTTTCAGACTTGGTTTTATATTTATTCTTTACTTCAGGAGAAAATTAGAGACCAAAAGAACACTGAAAATATATTTCTTAAAATGGACCTGTTGGGAAGCAAAAGTGCAGGCGTGGATCATCCAAAGCATTGATGAGAAGATACAAGTCTTTCATATCCAGCCTGATGTTTCTAATCTAGCCTGAAGTTGTCTGTTGCTACCACCTAATAGCTGTTTAATAAACACAGAAAATGAGCTTGATGCTCTTAGTTTGCTCCAGTGGATGACATATTGATGTGCAATACTTAATAATGAATTTGTAAATGTATTTCAGAATCATAGATTCTGTTCACTACAAAAAAAAAATTAAAACTTGGCTCTTCAGGGAAGTTTTCCTAAAGAGCAACTCTAACTTTATGCCAGAAGAGGAAAAAATTTTCAGCACTAAGTGGCAAAAATCTTTACTTCTTGTAGTGTTCTTACTCCAGTTATACACATTTTGTGATCAACTGCCTTGGATTTCTGTCACTGTGGTCCTCTCATTTAACGTCATAAGCCACTTTCACTTTTATTTACTTGAGTGCAAACACAGCTCCCTGGAAAAGGTGGTCTTGACATTTCACAGTAAAATTTACCCAAAAAAAGAATAGCTATGAGTCATGTTGATTAGAACTAGTCCTGAATTTAGTCCTCAAGCTTAGGTAAAAGTAACTGATTTTTTCAATTATATCATAAACCAAAAATAAAAACTCTGTAGGGAAAAAAAAGGACATCTATTCAAAACATATCTGTTATAAAATGGGACACCAAAATATTTTGTTCCACTTGACAAGAAAGATTGGCACCTTCTAAATCTTATATTGTAACAAGAACAACCATCTTTGGCCAGTCACGACATACTGCGGCTCTTTTGTCCATGTTGGGTTCCCTGACAGCACTTGTTTAACCTATCTGCCATCCAAGTACCCTGATGCTCAGCAGTTATATTTCTTTATTTTACCCTTAAGAAGCAAAGACCTCAGGCTTTTCCATGCCTCTATTTAGGCAACGTAAAAGTTGGCAATCCAATCAAATTTTTTTTTTTTTTTTTGTAATTGAGTAGTGTCAATTGTCCTTCAGATCCTTCTCTTTGTATAGAAGCAGAAACAAAGGAAAATCTTCCATTTTCTTTTGTAGGACTTTTCTTTATTCTACCATTTGGATTCAATTCATGGATAGTCTCCATTTTCCACTAAGGATATTTGCTTATATGCTTCCATTTTCTGGACTCTTTTCTGATTCTTGCTGCACAGACCATTTCAAGGTTTATCTTCAGACTACTTCAACTTACTTGGAAGTACCAAAAGACAAAAAAAATTTGTATATGCTTTGTTAACAAACATGAATCCAAAACCTCCTGGCTGGTGATATCCCATTTTAATAGAATAGGGTAGAAAACTTCCTACCTGGTAGAAGAGTGCATCTTACAGCTCTGTTGTAAAGTTTTAACTGACTAAACAAGCAAACCAATTAAAAAAAAAAAAAAAGGAACAGAAAGAAAAAAACATGGAAAAAACCACAAAGAAATCCCAAGCATAAACCCACCTCAACATATTTCATGTTCCATTTAAGTAACAGAGGTAATTGTGGATATTCCTGTCAAACTGGAACATAAGCATGAGACTCCATCAGTTTAATAGAGGTATATTATCTTTGCTTTCAGCCAAGTTACTAGATGTAGTAAAAGATATTCAACACATGCCCTTTGTTTTGAAAGAAGCAAAGGTTGAAAGACTTTAGGTGTGGTGCTCCCATAGCAAAACCATCCTTCTTTTTCAGCAATGTCTTTATTTGTTCAATCACGAAATATTTTTGGAAGTGTATTCAGAATCTGTTTCTCCATATCTACCTGATCTCATTAGATGAATAAAACTGTAGTCATTCAGCACAGTAATTTTATTGGTTGCTTATCTTCACTTAGGCTATTAAAACATAAAAGCTCCTGAAGTGTCATTTCATACCAGCCAACTGAATCAAAACTGTATTAAGAAGTTTCACTTTTTCGTATGTGGTCTACAGTGTTGCATATTCCCTGGGTTCACCTGTCTGTATCTGTGCTCTCTTTCTGGAGCCTGTTCATAAGTTGATACTCAGAGAATCCACACTTTTTTCAGGGCCATGTTCCCATGTTGTGTTGATCCTATAAGGTCTGAAATCATCTGTGAGATACATGGACAGTTTTCCACTCCAGTAATGGTAGATAAAAAAAGGAATTCTGCACATTTTGAGAGTCGTTGCATTCTCCTGTCCAAAAGGAAATCTGTATCAATCTTGTGTCCAGAAATAGCTTGCACCCATTGACATCCACAGGTCCAAAAGTTTTTTCTTGCTTTGCCTTATTTGTTCTTTGGTCACTCTACTTAGATAAAAAAAAAATGTGAGTAACCTAAAAAATGTTGCAAAGCATTCAGAGAATACAACAGCATGTGCTTATGAAGTAGGGGATGACAAGTAATACAACTATCAACTGGATTTGTTCCACAAAGGTATTTGGGAGCCTTGCTCCCCCTGATTACCTTTGTGCATCTGGGCTTCTGTGTCTGTCTTTTGGGAAGCTGCATATTTCTAAATGGGAAATAAGTCTTAGAGATGTAAGACTATGACCACCCATTCTAAATATCTCAGAAAGAGACGTTTCAAAGATTGACAGGATGTTTCTTCCACTCTCCAGAGATTAAGTACAAATTTTAAAATTCTCCAGTCAGCAGAAATAAGTTAAAGCTTGTTGTAGTTTGTGAAGGTCTAATTCTGTTCTGAAGTTTATTAGATAGTCAATCTTGAAGAAACAGAGGGTAGTGGTTTGGCCCAGGTGATGAATGTGCCTATAGCAATCAGGAGACTCACCCAAAGCAGGAAATACATCTTGATTACCAAACATGTTAACTACCCAGAGCAAAGAAATGGTAGCAAGCCTACTTACATTCAGAGACTTTTTCAGATATTCTCTGCAGACAGTACCTCAGGAGATCTATCAGTTTTCTAAATCTTAAAACGCTGTATTGCAAATTTCTGCCAGACACCTTCTATCAGCTTGCAGAGTGGTAGGATGTATTCTCATTCCAGTGGTGAAGCAATCCATTCTTGGAGCTAATATCTTCCCAGTGCACCAGAAAAGGCAGACAAAAGTTATAAAGTATAAAGCAAGACAGAAGTGTATCTGCTGGCTCCACAAAGTGAGATTTCACTCTATTGTTTCCCATATGTCTCCCATCACTACTGGGGAGAGCAAAAAAACCAAACAAAACAGCACCAAACCACATAACTGAACAATCCCATTGGTTAAGATGCTTTGGCAGAAATCTCTTATGATTGCGTGTTTATCGTCAGGGTAGCCATGCAAAGTGGGTAAAACTTCAAGAGCATATGAAAACACACGCATCCACTATACTCTAGCTGACAGGATTGAAAATTGTATGTAACACCATAAATGTGGTTATGAGTACCTTCATCTGAAAGCAAGCAGAGATCAAGAAAGTTTATTGAGGTTAGATACAACAACTGTGAATGGGTATGTGCATTCTGTGTGAGGTGATTGATACACACTGACAAAAGCCCTGTGAAGTACCATCTGTTACCTATGGATTAAGAGGAATGCATTTTGTCTTAGAACACATAGTAGTGTTCATAGTAGAACAATCTACCAAAACCCTGTACCTCCAAGGCTTTATAGGAACATTGCTTCATCTCTTCAGAAAGTGAGAAAAGTTCCTGTTAAGATCAGGACTCCAGGCTCTTTGCTCTATGGGAAACACCAGAAGTAACATCACTCTTGGGTCACCTTGACCTGAAAATTTTAGGAGAATGAGTAATTTTAAACACATGTACAGAAATTTACATATCCCATTTTAGTCCTGAGAACAGGCAAGAAATTCAGTCTATAACTTCCATCTCTCTGCAGGTGGTTAAATTCATTCAGTCAAAGGCGAAAGACAGTCTCCAGCAAAAGGCCATTTAAAATTAAATCAGTTACCTTAGCAATTGGGAAAGCCTATCTAGTGACCAGAGAGGGAGCCAAGGGATTCTGGACATCTAATTTAGCTAGCCAAGCTGTATGCTGTAGTCGGAAGGGATAGTAATGCACCAAAATACAAAATTATTTGGCATCCTGTGAACATAAAGACTAAAACAGAGGAGACAGAACTTCTTTTGCCTTCACGGAACTAGTAGAGGGATGATTAATTTTCTTTCCATGTGGTTATTCACGCAGTTCACATTTCCATTTCTTTGTGTATTAATTTCTGGTATATTTCTTTCTCCTGCAACACACAATAGTTTCTACTTTTAGTAAGCATTCTATTATTCCAAAATCAGTTATAAAGGGACATAGCTCCTGAAAATGGAGAACTACAGCAACAGCTCTTGTAAAGTGCCATGTCATTATTAATGGCCAGGAAAAAACAGCATGTGTTTTAATGAGAATTGAAAGTTCCTAAAGCCCAAAACTACGTTACTTGGTTTTGCATTGGAAATCTTGGTCCATTTTCTTCTCTATTTTCCATAAGCTTCTTATATGACATCTGGAGAGTACCTCTTATAGTTATGATTAATGGTCCACATGAATCAACAGAATGTTTGTGAGAAATTTGTGTAGTATTATGAGGCTGCCCATAACAAAATCCTATTTCAATGCCTTCCTCACAATAAAGGCCTCAAAAAATGTTTGCAAATAATTGCACCTTTCAAGCAAGATTAGGAACTACCTTTAAAAAGAAGCTTAATTTTTGTGGTTGCTGGTGGGGTTTTTTTTAAATATGGGATTCTTTCTAGTAAAGGAGCATTTCTATTCTCAATATTTGTTTATACAGAGATCAGCAAATGGTGATAGCAGCATAGACACTGAAGCAAATGGTGATATCAGCATAGACACTGAAGCAAAGTTGCAAAAGTTCAGTTCAAAGTTCATGTTCTGAGCAAAGTACCAAGAGTTTTGCATAACTCCTGTTCCCTTTCCTGAAAACCCAGCCTTCATTCCAGATCTTAGATTACAGAAACAGATGAATAAGTTTTTCCAAAACCTATCTACAAACTTCCTCTGTTTGTAGGTGATTATTTTACTAGTTTTATGCAAAGTCTGGAACTTCTAAATAACATATCTGTGAGCTACAGAAATTTCTTCCTCTTAGCAGGGAAAAAAAACCCCACAAACATAAAGTCTGTGAATTAACTACCTTCTATTTTCCTTGTTGCATTTCACTTACACTCCAAGTCTCCTTTCTTTGTTTCTCTCTAAAGATTCATAGTGTATAGTAACACCTACTGGAGTGATAACACCAGTTTGAACTCTCCCACAGTGGTGCTCTGATAGCAGGAAAAGTGATACAGATCAACGTCTCTGTCCCTTTCGCTGACTGCTTGTCGCTCACATCATCCCTCTCAGGGAGGACCACTCTCCAGAGTGGCTCTCATGCCTAGGTGGCAGGACCTGGACACTTGGTCCTATTTGAAGTTTTTGTGGACCTTGACAGACCCCTGGAGCTGAGAATAAACTCAGTGTCTCTCTAGTACAGATGATCAACAGGCTTAAGTGAGTTAATGCTTTGAACACAGGCCAGATCTATTTTAATTACTAAAAACCCTGTCATTCCAGGATCTCTCTGTCATGAGTTGTTGCTCTGCTCAGGTAGTTCTTTTTAGTACATAAACCATGCAGTTAAATATCTGCCAACTTCAAATGCGTTATTTAAATAACCTTAAAATCTTCTCTGCTTTAGCTTCTTCGACCTTTGTCAGAAAAACCTGTGCATCATTTGTATGGATTTATGGAGACATAAATGCCTAAAGTAATGTTTCAGCACTAACCAATGTGAGTAAATGTGACTTAAAAACAAGCTGATCATGCACTGGAACAGCGAAGACTGGAGGATTAAAGCAGTCAGTGAAGACTGACTTAGCATAGTCAAATCTGCAGAGAGAAAATAAGCTTGCAAGGAGATCCTAAACAAGTAGACCATGTAGGAAATATTTAAAGATTGGCCTTCACCATTGTGGGGTTTTTTTAAATAACCAACAGGTACGTAACTGTTGTGAACATGTAAGTTGCTCAGCTTTAGGTGTACCTGGCCTGATTTCCTTAAAAGAAAAGTTTTACATCTCCTGTTGTCTTAAGGCATCATTTAGTGCCCACATGCTTAGAAAAGTTTTTAATGAGTTCAGTAGGGAAGATTTCACAGACCATGGAAAAAAATCCATGTGGAACTACAGATTCCTCGGTTGTTTGCAGCTGGTGTGAGCACAGCCCCTCACAAAGCACTTCTGCAATACTTTCTTGTTAAGCACACATGCTTTTTTCCTATTTGAACAACACCAAAAAGTGATAACTCAGACTCTGAGAATTGTGCTGACAGTCAGCTGTCACTCATTGTCCTTTATTCTGACAACTTCAGGCGTTCAGCTATGGATTCATGAGTTTTCCCCTTTCTCTTTATTTTTAAAGGAGGTGGGGGATGGGTAAGTATATCAGAGGATTCAGCCCTGAATAGACTTTTGTTTTGCTCTTTCTTTTGCCTCCTGACTGTGTCAAATGCAGTGTGTCTCTCATGCACTTTCACTCTTTAGAGAGCCTTGACTGGCCTGGCTAGTTAGTATTCAGAAACAAGCCAAAGTGGATAAAATTCTTCTCTCTGGCTTGCTGAGACTACAAATAAGTAATTAGACTAAAAGCTCAGTATTTGGAGGAGGGGGAAGGAGGGGAGGAAAGAAGACTTTTGCAGCTTGTGTTGTTGACTGGAACTTGTCAATATACCTTATAACTTTGAGAACCAGAGAAGAGAGAAAATTCAGTACACTGTTAGGAATATGTGCTAGTTAATCCACTTGTACCGTGTTTTCCTAAAGACTGTTTAGTTTTGTACCCTACTCTCTGAACAGTGGGATTTGCCATTTAATGTAATGACAAAGAAGGGAAAAGGGTTAGCTGTGGAAATGGGAAATTCATCTTTTCCTCATAAGTAATTGAGATGTTTCAAAGTCAGACGTACATGGCTGAACACAGATTCCCATCATCATTTCAATCAGTGCTTCTCAGTTTCCTTCACTTTCAAATGCTTTTCCATGAGATCCATATCCAATCTTGTTTTCAACACTGACATGCCTCTGCCCCTTTTTACCTATGTAGTGTCACCTCTGAGTGTTTCATCCTCCACTCTTCCAGTCAATGCCTTTCTGCCATAACCACACCTTCATAAAAAGTGTCCTCCCCCATCTTACAGGACTGCAGTACTGTCCTCCTGCAAAACCCTTTCTGAGTCCCATGCTTTCTCTAATACCTCCAAAAACTGATGATTTGGGGAGAGATTGCCTGAGTGCTTGAGGGGTGTAAGTGATGATTCTAAACATTTAATAATATATTGTGTAAAAATATTCTGTAACTAATATATCAGAAGAGAGATCATATCCAAATATATCACCTTGTCCCCATGTACTGTTAATGGGTATATGTATATGTGCACATATATGTTTTGTTATAGGTATATATCATATCTATATTATATCTAGATATAGCTAGATAAGTAGATAGATAGACAGATAGATTTAAAATACATGAACCAGAAATAGATTCTATTGCTAGCCTAAATTCTGTGCCCTTCATATCCCTAGTTTAAAAAAATCCTTCATATCCCTAGTTTAAAAAAATTAAAAGCCCAAGCAACAAACATCAATTCTCCATTAGGAAAAGCATCTAAAATGTCGTTATGGGTGCAACTCACAACCCATATGTGTAAACCTGGATGGATTTCTCCTGCCTTTTCTGTTCTTCAAGCTGCACTCTTGTCTCGAGTTTCCTTCTTGTTTCAGTTTTCTTTTTCAATTATTAAAAAGCTTTTTTTCTGACTTTCAAGGGTCAATATTTCTTCAGCACAACAGGCCCTAAAGATGTGACTTTTACTTCTATGTTGCTATGGTCTGTTAGGTGCTACTGCCTTTCATGACCTCTAGAGTTCAAATGAGCTCCCTTCCTTCTTATTTTTTCATGTTACTTTCCAGCAGGCTGCATGTCCAGCTCCTGACTGTGTTTTTACTGTTCATATGGCCTGTAACAGGTTGACAAGCAGGAGAAACAATCTTCTCCATGCTCTGTCACTCTGCTTGGTCTCAATGTCCTTGTTTCTTGGTGATGATTCCTTGTGAGAGACTGGAATGTTAACAGCTAAAGACTGAGATAATCGGCCATTTACAAAAGCAGCAGAGTGCTTTGTTGATGATGTGCAAGGTCACACCCAGGTGCTGAGGAATGTGCAACCACCACCAGAGGCTTCAAGCTGGGTTTTGAGCCAGATAGGGGAGGAGCCCAAAAAAGGAGCAGATCCTGCAGAAGTGGGATAATGCTTTTTATCACGCCAAAGTCCTCCTTTACGAAACCAACTCAGTTGTAAGTCCAGCCTCACCCTTCCCCCTAAACAACAGGATATCAAGACGTTCACGTTATTCATCCCTTCTGATGGGGCATAACTGGCTCAAGTGTGAAAATTCCCCCTGGAGAAGTACCAGGACATTGACGCATAGGTCTGAAGGTATTCTTCCCTTCTGCTGGGGTATAATTGGCTCACTACACGGACATGAGAGACAGCTGTCATGTCTTAGAAGGGATCATAAACCATCAAAGGTCCCCAAAGCACACCCAGACACGTTTCTGAGGCTTTCCACGGGCCTGAGGACTGCACATGATCCACAGCGTTACATCAGACAGTGTAAAACTCCCCACCCAGGGGAGGTACCTGAGCATTCCCTGTTAGCCTAGGCATATATTAACCCACTGAACTTTGTGTTTCACGGGCTTTTCCCACCTACAATGGATCAAGACTGTGACCACCGCTGTGACCATCATTCCTACCAATGGACATCAAAATTGCAACAATCAAGTCTCATCACTGGGTCCATAGGTGGTGGTATCTTTCTACTCGAAGCCTTTCTTTCTCTTTCTTACTTTTCCCTTATATATTTTCTCAAGTGTTATTTTTATGTTTTATAATGCTGTTTTCCTATAATAATAATAATCAAAACATCTGCATAGCTCCTTTCCTTTGCAACCAAATTGTTGTAAGATAAATCATATAGATAGATACACACACACACACGTACACACACATACATATATATCTATACTGATACATATACAGTGTCATTTCACTCTAATCCACCCCAAGGATCTATTAACAAGAGGCTGATTTGCCCTTGCCTTCAGAGGTGGGTTGCAACATTAATTTTGGCTTCATAGATGGGATTACTCTGAGAAGTGGTGAGAAACTTTTTCTATGGGAATAACAGCCAGGGTGGTGGACAAAGGAGAACTTATTTTTGGTCAAAGCCAAAATCCCCAGCAGATGCTCATGGCAATCCCAGATATGTCTGATCTCAACTGCTCCCCACTGCTAGTTTTTCTTCTCTCAGTGTGACCTGAGCATATCAGACTTGAAAGGCTTTCTGGTGTAACCCAAACCTGTTGTAAAGTTTTCTCCATGAGAAAATGAAACTGACCCTCAGAGAGGGTGGTGGGGAGAAAAATATTGATCTTCAATGGGTTACTGAAAGATAGTACTACCAAGGGTAAGTCAAATGGGGATTGTCCCCTCCTGATAAAATTAAACAGCTATAATGATAACTCTTTTCCTCCTGGTATGACGTGGGCTCATAACTATTGGCATTGGTTCATAACAAACAGTGGTAGATCAAACTACAATTCTTGCAAAAGACAATAAACTAAAACCTGGCAAAGGAAAGGCAGTAGTGTGTGCCATTTCAGGTGCTGCCCTTAAAGCTAAACAAAAGGATCTATTGGCTGCTCAGAAATCTGAGACTGAAGTGATATGATCTTTAAAAGATTCAATGAAAGCATTGCAGGAACAACTAGGAAAGAAGCACTCATACTTAGCTGCTGACCATGAAGTGATTAGGGTGGAAAGGGAAATTAATCTATCGCTTTGATCAGCTGTGAAGGAGGAGAGGAGCAAATTTAATCTTTTAGAAAGGAGTTAGAAACAAAAAGGAGTTAGAAACAAACAAAAATTGTGAAGAAGAACCTGTGTTACCCTTGCCTTCAGGGGTGGATCATAAAGCTCCTAGAGTCCAGGTGTTTGGTGGCTGATTCCACATGACACTGGCACACCCCAGTGGCTGGACTGTACCCACAGATATGTACTACCCAGCAGTGCTTACAGGGTTGTTGCTGAGGATAGCTCATCAAGCTCAGTTCACCAGGACTTGTTCTTGGTACCACAAGTAGTAATAGAAGACATTGGGATAAGATGTCAGCACATCTTGTGTCTGTACTGCAAGCAGAATAATTCATGCAGTAAAACTTGAAGGTGATCATGCCACACATCTACAAGACCCTTGCCAGCAGTAGTGTCCAGACATAGGCTCTGGGTCAAGAAAGCCAGTCTTCGGTGGGGAAAATACTGGTGCACACGAGTGCAGATACCTATCCTGTCTGCCTTACTGCTCAATTCATTTTCCCATCTTGTCACATCCCACGCTTGACACTGGACAAAGATGACCAATGTCCTCTTTTAAAGTCTTATGTTGACCACTTTGTGAGAGGCTATGTGGTCACCCTGAATTGCAATATGTCTGAATTATTAAAATACTTAATAGGTAGCATAATTGTTCCCGTACACTAATTGAATATGACACCTAAGCCATACTCAGTTTCTGTGGATCTATAATGCCTTGTGTTACTCCTGATTTAAACAGGCAGAAGGTCCTGAAGTTGACAGGGGCTTTAGGGAGGAGCATTTGTGCTCAACCCCAGCAAGCCCCCAAGGCCCATTTTTCCTAAGAGAAGACAAGTCATATAGGCAGAAGGAATATGATGTAGTAGACTAATCAGTAAAGATGGGAAAATCAAGTTTTGTGTGTCTCCAGCTTATTTAGATCTGTAGAACCTGAAACTCTCAAAGCTCACCTCATAGTGATATCTCAGAGAACAGATAGATATACATTGATTAGACTACCTTTGAATGAATAAAGGGTTAATATTTATCATGTACAGATGACATCATAGCTGCTGAGAGTGAAGTCCTCTCTAGGACAAGAGAAACAGAAACCTTTAAATGCAGAGAGAGGTTGTAATATCCAGTAACAATGAAATCCATGTTTTCTTGGTTTTTAATAGAGTTGTGAATTTTATTTCCTAGACTCATCTTTATAAGGCCTGAAGCTGTAGGCAGGGGAGTATATTTCCCTAGACTGGGTAATTTCCTGTAGATTTTCTATGAAATGGCCACTGCTTTGTGTGATGAAAGGTGTTGCCATCACCCGCAAGTCTGTCCTGTGAGGGTTCTTAGTCCTTACAACCACAGCAAAGTGCTCCAGCAGTTTACCTGAGGTTGTGTAAATTCCTGTCTCTAGGAAAGGCCTTTGTTTTCACTTTCCGACTACAGGAACAGAAAAACTTCTATTAAGGATCTTTGAATTTTAAATAAATAGAATTGCAAGCATAAAGAAGCATACGGCCCTGGATCTTTCTTGCTGTTAATTCTGTATGGGAACTGGAATCAGCTTAAATTAGCGGAAGATTTGTTATCATCTTAGTTGAGCTGAAGAAAATTTGACTGCATTTAGTAAGCTGATAAACACCATCCATACTTTTGCCTTGATAGTTACTTAAGACTCTACATTATATATTACATTTCTATATGTGCACTATTTTTACAATAAGGAATCATGATAGCCTTGATGGTATCCAAGACACTCTGAACTACCTCCTAAAAGCAAGAAGACATTGCAACATAACAGCTTTTAAAGAAGGAAAATTACACTGCAAATCAGAATTTAAGATTGTCAGGAAACGTTGATCCAGGCAAACCATCTTTCAAGACTATTTTAAGCCAGAACTTTTTCTTAAAGAAACTGTCTTGAAGTGCAGACAGAATCTATTTAGGTGAACACATTCAATGTTTCTTTTTCTAGTACTAATAAAAATTGACATTTCATAGGAATCCATCAATACAATGAAAGGATATATTTTCAAGAAGATGTATTATTTAAATGTTATCATTGTTACCTTTAATTGCTTACAGAATAACAAAATCATAGAATATTCTGAGTTGGAAGGGACCCACAAGGATCGTCAAGTCCAGCCCTTAAGTGAATGTCCATACACTGTCATATGGAATTAAATACATGCATCTGCATTTCTATCTTTGTTGTGTGTCTCTTGTCTACATACATGCTTTTCCAAGCATTTAGGTATATTCATCTATTTATGAGATAAAGACACAATCTGAAAAATATATAAAAAGTTATTCATATTCATATGCTGCCTATTTGTTTAATAATGTCAGATTGAGAAAATTGTCCATGTCTTGCCTGGTTTTACAGTGTGATTCACACAAATATGGTTCTTCACATATGTAAAATCCAATTGATTTCAAAGATATCTTGCAGAGGCCCAGCAGATTTATTTACCCAGTAAGATCTAGGCTTTAATGGTCAATTAAAATAAATAACATAATCACATAGGCCTATGAAAATCAAAACAGAAATCGGCAGTTACTACTCCAACAATGCCATATTAATTTTAAGTACTATAACTTAAAATGTACTTAGAAATAGAAACAATGGGATTTTTTGCAGACACAGAAATATATAAACACCAGCAGAGGGGAAGTCTCGCCATTGCAGTTTCTGTAATTTTTGACCTCTCATAATGTCTATTTCTTAAAAAGAGAAGAAAACATAATAAACCCAGTGTCACAAATCAAAAGGGGAAAAAGTATGATTAACTTGTTAGAGTGAAATCCAAAGCATATATATAGGAACCTAAGGTCTGTGCTACTCATACCTCTGTTTAAACAGCGTACATTGATGTCATTTCTATAGGTACAAACCTTCAGAAGTAATGTCTATGGGAAAAATAGATGTAACCTTATCTGTAGTTCAGTTTACAAGCCAGATTTGTTATTTTGTTTTTATCAGAGGATTTACAGAATCTTCATACTGTACTAAAAGCCATGTCTATGGATTAGATTTCTCTTCATCTCATTAAACATTGACCATATAACTTTTACACTATGTAAATATTTTCTAACCTATTGCTATTTCTTTAAACAGAATCTGTATTTCTCTTGGTTCTGAATAGAAGTACTATAAAACCCATTCAATGAAATTCTGAAAGTAACTGGCTAACAGTCTTTATTTTTTCATGAAGACATTCTACAGTAGGCACTAAACTATTTGAGGTATTCAAGAATCATGTAAACTATCCTAAAAATGCACTGTGAAAATGAAGAAGTGACGATAATTCATTATTTTTTGAAATGAACTGACATGAAAGACTACATTTTAAGGAGTCCAGTAACTTAATTCTCTTTTCTCACTGAATATCAATGGGTCCATTCCAATGATGTTTTGCCTAGTTAGTGTAGAATTAATTCTTTGATAAACAATGGCTTGATTTTTGGTCAAAAAGAAAACTGGAGTTTGGAAGGTTGGGTTTTTTTCTGGTCTGTCTTTTTCTGGTAGTAAATAATAGTGGGTTTCAGCTGTTCTGTTTTAAAATGCTTTGGGTTTTATGAACAATTCCTAAAGTTTCATCAGAATTTGCTGTTACTGTAATTCCTCCAGAGAGGAACACTAAAGTAATTAGGAAAAATACCTTACTCCCAAGACACTTTAATGCTCAAAGTCATAATGTGTCACCTCTCCTTGCATGGATTAATATCTAAAGCCCTGGTTTGGCAAGGCATACATGCAAGGCATACATGATGCTAAGCTCAAACAGTACTCCTGCTGACTTTGACGGGTTTGCACATGCACTTAAAATTATTTCTCACTTAAGTGCCTTGTTGTTTGGGGACATAAAATGCTGCTTCACATAAAAGAAAGAGGTATAAACTGGTCCATCGATACACAGAAGTCACTCTACAATTTCAAATGTTAATTAAACCTAATTTCAAAATCAGATTCTAGAGGTGCAAAGGAGTTTGGAACTAACTGGAAATAGGTGGGATTTGAGAACAATGCTGAGGCTGCTGTCAATTTCCACTGTGTTGGTATAAGACCATGGCAAGTATAATACCTTGCAGTTATCCGATAATCTATCAACATGCAATTTTTTCTTTTCTTTTCAAAGGGATGTTGCTTATCATGGCAGAGTACAAAATTCTTTCTTTTTTGCATGGTGTATCTGTGACATTTTTGCAATTCAGATGCAATGCTGACACATGCAGGAAATGACAGATAGCAATAGTGCAATAAAAGAGTTAAATGAAAACCAAAGCACAGACATATTTCTTGTAGTTTTGAAAGCACTGACCTAAGCACCTCTCCAGGACTTTATTAGTAAAGTTTAAAAATATTTGGAGATGACTAGTGCTCTCTTGTAATAGCCTAAAAGAGCTGACTTGTCATCAAGTGTGTTTGAGATGCTTTTATATGGAGTTTCATGCCTGTTTGTGAAAGAGGAATTTTCTTAGGCCTTTGTCCACAACTGCTGAGAGGTTATTGAATGTCAGGTGTCAGGGCTCAAAACAGCCTGTCGTAGGTGCCAAACAGTGCAGAGCTGGGGGGAGAAAAAGAAAGGAGAGAAGAAAGAAAAGAAAGAGAAACAGCTAGAGAGTAAAAAAAGCAAAAGCTGTACATGTAAAAGCTTTTAAGCAGCCCTTCCATCCTATCCCTGAAGGTCAACACGTCACTGGACTAGTACATGCTGTATAGTCACTGCCAGCAAGTCTTTCCATAAAAATTTAAAATGAAAAATTAAAAAAGCTACTTGTAGAATTATATGCAGATTCAATCATGAGTTTTGATCCTGAGTTTGATTCTAGCATGAATTTTCTTCTGCTGATTAAGTGGCTTTCATGTTCCTCACTTACTTTTAAGGATCAAAAGACATCAAGGTACCTCATTGAGCTAACAGTCTCTGCCCCACAGATCTTACAATGTAATCTTCATGTCTGTGATCTCTAATTCCTGCAGTTTGTCCAGGTATTCCCATCACGAGGGGAAGAGCTGAGTAAGCAGTGTATATACTAACCCAAAGGACCATAAATATAAATGTTTTGCACATTTTTTTCCTCCTCCTCAGAATAAAATAGGAAATTTTCATCTTTGCTGTTGCTTAGAAGAAGCTGACATGTTGCTTTTTTCTTGACATCTACCTCTACATGCTCTAGCATCAAACAATAAAAGATCCCAAATGAATATCCTCATATCATACTCATATCATATATAATGATCAATTTCAGACCATGTGCAACTGGCTAGAGAACTGTTCAGTTGGGCACTGCAGTTACTGTTAATGAGGGTTGTTATGTGATAATTGAAAACATATGTTGCCCATGCACCACCACCACGATTGTAGAAGTAGAAAGGGAAATGTCCTTTTGCTGCTGATTAGGACTGATCCTCCCACAAGGGAGCTGCAGTAGGACTCAGAGGGTTCTTGAGCATTGGTCTGCACCATGATATATTTTGGACAGTATTGTATGTTTTTTTAAAATATTTTGGTGTATGTAATTAATAATTGTCCTGCAGTACATTGTCCTCTTCCAACAGCTACAGCTTGAATTCATTGATACCATCTCCTTAAAAGTTTGAAACCCCCCAGTGACAGGAATATTAATGTGCCAACACTGTCATATCTATTTCAGCTCATACATATGCAATTTCTTTGTTTTCAAAGATTTATGTCAGACTTTGCTGAAGTGAGGTATTCTACCATTTTAGATAATAGCATGCCAAAGTGATGTTATCAGGCACATTCAGCACTCATTCAAGCAAATGGGAAGGAGCATCCATTCCTTCATAGCTTAAACAGAGAGAAACTATTATTTATCCTTATTTGATGAAGAAATCTTTCAGGGGGAAAGAGTGTACTTTTAGAAGAAGATTATGGTCATCCTGTGGATTATCTTTTAATTAAGAATGGATGATTTGTGCCCACTCTGCTGTAGCAAATGTCTTGCTGTTAATGAAGTTTAAACAGACTTACTTTATTTAATTACAGCTAATCACTAGGGTAAAATGTGGAATTGTCTTTGATCCACATGTAGAATGGTAATCCTTGTGGCAGATAGCATCTCTTATTCCCTCAAATTCTTTTCAGTTTCTCCAGGAGGTCCCAGCTTAACTAAGGGTTAATTGAGATAGCTGGACTGGTGTGATTGATGTATTTTTGCTCAGCAATGCCATCCTGCCTTTCCAAGGACTCTCTCTCTCGCTTTCTTTCCCCCGCACCCCCCGCCCCTTCTCTCCCCCTCTCTCTCTGTGCAGTCACCTTCAGGCCATGTAATGTAGTAGATGCCTGCTTGTTTGACATGAGGGACCTGAGGGGGGCAAGGTCCTGCTGGATCAGTAAGTGGAAGAACAGAAACTGCTGGAGGGAGAGCAGAGGTTAGGAGAGGGCAGCAGAGACCAGTGTAAAGCAGAAGAGGGCACTAGTAAACTGACCTATTTCAACCACAACTCTTTACACTCTGAGCAGAAAAAAAACAATTGATTGAAATTGAAAGCAATATACTGCTTGGTGAGGGAGTGTCACCAAATATATTTTATTTTGTCTTATTGTTTTGTTTTATTTCAATTTTTTATTTAGTTAATTTAAATTTAATTGGGGGGGTAGTTCTATTTTTAGATTAGTTTATTTTAAAAAAAGTGGTCCTCCCTTCAAGGAACGTTACAAAAGCCTTGACTTCCAGCTTTTTAAAACATGGCAAGTATAGCCTGTGGAACTGAAAAGTCACCAAAAGTATATGGGAGTTTGTATTTGCTATAGAGAACTTGTGGTCTCATAATGTTACCTGGTGCCCGCAACCCTTCCACAACAATTCTCCTTACTTCTCTGTTCCCAGAACTTTCTGAGGCTGGTGAAAACTGTAGAAAGAGCCATCCATAGAAATCATGCTCGGTAGATAAAATTGGAAAAAAAACTAAAGTTCTTCTTTAGTTCTAAAGGAAGGAACAACTGGTTTCTTACTGTCTTTTGTACTTTGCAAGAAATGTTGACTTAAAATTACTGTCCTTAACTTTTATCTTCTAAACTCATTTTGTCACTTTGTCTTTCTATTTTGTTTTTCTTTACTTCTATTTTTGATGGTAAAATAAATCACCATTGTATGAACAAATTTTGATTTCTTGTTATCTTCTATTAAAATAGAATAACATTTATTTCATTCTTTGATGACAGTATGTCTGGGCTTTTCTTTTCTTTTCTTTCTTTTCTTTTCTTTTCTTTTCTTTTCTTTTCTTTTCTTTTCTTTTCTTTTCTTTTCTTTTCTTTTCTTTTCTTTTCTTTTCTTTTCTTTTCTTTTCTTTTCTTTCAAAGAGTAATTTGAAATGGAAACATTTATCTATCAGTCTGCTCAGAAATATTAACAGCTTTAATTAGCTCAATGAAGAAGTTGTTTGGTTTTATTTACAGGAACTGTTAACTTACATATTGGCAATAGAGGCTGGAGACATAGAATATCTCTTTTGTGCAAAATTTAAATAATTAAAATAGAATGGTTTGCAATTAGTTTCCACGATAATCAGTTAAACATCTGCAGTTTTGTCTCTCCATTGGGATCCATATCTGTGCTGAAGTCACATCCTGATAACATCTGCATGTTAGTGATAGCTTGTGCTTTAGTCTTTATGGTCTGCTGATGAGAGATTCTTCAAGAGCCTCTCAGTCATCAGAACCACTGTTGAAAATTTTGCTTGTGACATCCTGAAGGTGCTTAATTTACATTTGCCATATGTCATAATGCATGAAGATACTCTTAGTTAAACTGTTTAACATCCTGGCCCTTTTTCACTTTTCTGCTTTGGAGTTGTTCTTTTCCCTGCCTTTCACATCAAACTGGTTTTCACTTTTTCCAAAGATTGTGACTCCAAACTAATTTTCAGTGGTAAGATTTATTTTGTTCTGAGTTGCTTCAACACCACAGATTAAATTTAAAATAATTTTTAAAAAAGTTTGTAAGGAGGAACAGGATCTTCATTCCTGCTTGCATGGCAACAACAGCTGCATCCACATGAAAAGGCCAGCTTGTTAAACATCATGTAACACTGATTGTACTGAATATTTTAAAGGTCAGGTATTGACAGGCACTGAGCTGCTTATGTTTCCCGAGTGGCCCCAATTACATCCAACCTGAGTAAGTAGTCAATAAACAATGGCATTAACATATGTAGAAAAAGTGTTTATTTTACATTTCTGAGACAATTGGCAATCTCCTGCTTGTCATCCAAATGCAGAAGCTAGATCACGGGCTCTTTGATGAATGAGCACAACAAGAGAGAGGTTATGGGTCTTAGAGACCTCAGGCCTGTCTGAGAAATTTCAGGTAGGCTGTCTGATACACCAGCACAAAATGGATTTCTCTCTGTGGCTTTGCACAAGTAAAGAATTCAAAGGAGAAAAGATACTTATATTGTCCCTCATGCAATGTAATGTGTAGCCATGTCATATATGTAGCCAGAATATATTCAAAGGATATGTGAGGATTCAATTAAGCCTTAAATTAAAGTAAAATGTGGATGATTTTTATTGCTTACATGCTCTCAGTGCTGCTGTAGAAATTAATCATCCTTCTTACTTGTGAGCACTTTTTCTCACTCTGAACAAAATTTCTAACTGTATTTGGACAAGTATAGAAACTTCACAATCTATTGTGGGAACCATGCACAGACCTGTCAAATAAATGAGGCTTTGGGAGTTCCCTTGCAGCACAGTATAAAGGAGAAAAGAGATTTATCAAAAGAAATTGTAAAATATTACAAAATAAGACAAAATATTGCAGATTTGTTCAATTTCATTCCCAAACTGCAGGCTTTAGCACAGGTACATTAGCCTGCCTGCTTACTTGCATCATAGCAATTACTACTGCCTGCTGAAGGAGCAGCTTGACTCTTCTCCCAGCCAGCAGCAAGAGAAGGTGGGACTGCAGCCAGACAGAGGGTTGCATCCTTAAACCATAAGAATGCAAGTGAGGAGAAGCTGGTAAATGGCCCTTACTCCCTCTCCATGAAGCCTCCATGCAAATAGTATTTTCATAGCAATAACTTGCTTTCAGAGGATGAGAAGATAGTTCATTGACTATCATTCCTTTGCAGCAGAATGATTTTTACAGGCTCCAGCTGACATCAGTTGGTCTTGGTGTTGCACAGATCAGAAGATACATTTTTTTGCACCAGAAGGTTTTCTGTAAAAATAAACTATGACAGAATATAAGTACTAACACATCTTACAGCTAGAGAAATGAGTTCAGACATACTAACTCTCCTATTTAATAAAGACTTAACTCCATGCTTAACTTTCATGGGACCACTCCAGGGTTTTAAATTAAACACTGATTTAAGTGCATTGCTGGATCACAACCAAAATCACAAAATAAGTCTGTAGCACTTCCAGGACTTGAAATGTGAGTCTCTGATTCCCAGTGCTTTAACTCACACGAACATCCTTCTTCAGTTAAGGTCTTAATCTGATGACTTTTCAATAAGAAAGAACCTTTCTAAAGGTTTCGAAATTTATGTGGAGCAGTGACATATCTGAAGCTTTATTGAATCTGTTAAAATTGCATTGTTTTTCAAATTGAGGGGAAAAGCAAACTGGTGTTTTACAATGAATCTCTCTCCATCTGCAGAGATACAAAAATAAAAAAGAAGGAATGCAGATTAATTCAACTTCTAGGAAAGCTTTTCATAGGTCTGAATATTTTCTCATTTTGTTCATTTTTCTTTCCAACAGGTGGATAAGCAAGAAAACATGACTTAGTGATGCTTTGTGAACATCAATTCATTTGAAGACAATCATAAAGTGTTTCAAGATAAGAAAGCAATATTTCAACCTGTTTCACTGAGCACGATAAAGACCAACACCTTCCCCTGTACCACCAACACAACGTAGTATTCACTGATGGGTGATTCCTGATCAAGAATCTCTTTGGTGTGTTAGAAACCTAAACAAAACAATGAACTGCTGGCGGTTTGATTTGCCTGCCTCATACTCAAGAAACTGGTTGAAATTATCATGGCTTTTTTTTTTTTTTTTTTAGCCTTTTGTCTTGTGCAAAGCTATAGGCGTAGTCCTTGTTGATACGGTTCGGTTTGAGAACCCTAATTCTGCTCTGTTAATTGACTTCACTTTTGTGACATTTGTGAGACCAGTGCAACCCCAGAAATTCGGATGTCTCAATATCATAACCGTCAAAGAAAGGTGGCTTCTCTCAGGCACAGAATTGTAGGGCAGGCATGGGTAGGTAGAAAGGTAAAGGGGAAAGTCAAATAAACTGGAAAGGAATTGGTTACCTCTGAATATTGGTCCATTTTGAATGAGTGACAGACTGATTCACAGCTGGAGAGAAAAGAGTGGGCACAATAGAGAGCTTAATGTTGAAGCAAGGCCAAAGTAGGAAATACAGGCTCTTGGGGTGCTTCCGCATACTATGTCATTTCAAGTGCTACTTCAAACAGCAAGCATGAAACAGCTAATGTCCAATGAATCAGTCACCTTTTACTTAGTTTTATTGTAAACTGAGCAATTGTCCTAGTTTGGGGATTGATGCCACAAAGAATAATGAAGCTGGTCATTTTGAAAGTTCACAATTTTCATTACCATAATTGCCTTTCAATTTTGCAGCCAGTGATACATATCCCCACATAATTGTATAAGTGTGCTCTTCTGTTGTTGTTTCTAGTGGTCTGGGAACAGATGGCCTTTTACAGCAGATATATTATGAACACCAGAAGAAGAAATGAGTCTCCTAAAGAACATTTAGTCCAATACTAAAATAATTACAGAAGCAATGTAGGGAAGAACTTTTAGATGGAAATTATTCTATATAGACTTTAAGATATTTTCTAATGGGTAAAGCTTGGAATGTGGTCAAGAAAAAAAAAAGGAGCAATGTGTAACAGATACAGCTTGATATCTCACATCTAAGCATAAGTGGCAGCATGAATCAGCAAACAAAATGAAGAGGAATTCTCAGTCAGGAAGAGAGGTGTTGCAAGGAGCATGTCAGGAAAGAATATCAGGAAGAAAGGAGAGGTTCTATGAGTTGAGACAAAGATAAAAATCTTGCATTTGTGCAGAATAATGGGAAATGGGAGTTTAACTAGTAAGAGATTGCTATCCACGCAAGCCTGATGTGAAGATGTGTATGAAAGTACTACACACATTCTTACTACAAGGCTATGCAATGATAGAACAAGGGAAAATGGCTTTAAACTGAAAGAGGGCAGCTTTAGCTTTGATAATAGGAAAGAATTCTTTACTGTGAGGGTGGTGATGCACCGGCACAGGTGGCCCAGAGATGTTGTGGCTGCCCCATCCCTAAAAGTGTTCAAGGCCAGGTCAGAGTGGGGCTTTGAGCAACCTGCTCTTGGTCTGGAAGTTGTCCCTGCCCATGGCTGGCACGTTGGAACTAGATGATCTTGAAGGTCCCTTCAAACCCAAACCATTTTGTGACTCTATGAGCATAATTTGAACCATAGGAAAAGAGGAGATTGTTCCATTTTCCATTTATTTTCAATTGAAAATTGTGCTTGTGGGATGTTCTTTTGACTTCTAATCTTATACAGGACACTTTATTTCCTTTTGTGTTTGCACAGCCTGAAGACACTTTACCGTCAGGCTTTCCACTGCAAGGCAGTGCTGAAGCCCCTGAAATTCAGTTATATAATTTTTTTGCTGTTATCTCATTCCCTCTGCAAGTGTTTCTCTGCCTGCAGTTAGAATTGGGTGAAGCTGAGTACCTTAGATGTAGAATCTGGTTAGCACAACAAACTCCCAGTAGACCTAGGAGGGAGGGTTCTAGTAAACTCTGGACCTCAGCAAACTCACTTATACCAAAAGCCTTGTTAAAACCTGCATTGCTCATTTTGGGTTGAGCTTGGGTTTTTGGTTGATTGGTTATGGGTTTTTGGCTGTAGCATTCCTGCTGCCTTTTTTTAGCAATGGCATTTTTAATTTCTGGTGTCACTTTCAGTGTCTCTAGCACTTTGTTTTCTATGAAACTTTACTCCATCAGAATTATTTTTGAAAGAGGTGTCATACAGGGCCCAGGGTAATAACTCCATGTTTCTGAACATAATGATGGAGGGCCATGTGTGCAGCTGCAGTTTGGGAAAGTATATAAGTGGTGGNAGAAAGGTAAAGGGGAAAGTCAAATAAACTGGAAAGGAATTGGTTACCTCTGAATATTGGTCCATTTTGAATGAGTGACAGACTGATTCACAGCTGGAGAGAAAAGAGTGGGCACAATAGAGAGCTTAATGTTGAAGCAAGGCCAAAGTAGGAAATACAGGCTCTTGGGGTGCTTCCGCATACTATGTCATTTCAAGTGCTACTTCAAACAGCAAGCATGAAACAGCTAATGTCCAATGAATCAGTCACCTTTTACTTAGTTTTATTGTAAACTGAGCAATTGTCCTAGTTTGGGGATTGATGCCACAAAGAATAATGAAGCTGGTCATTTTGAAAGTTCACAATTTTCATTACCATAATTGCCTTTCAATTTTGCAGCCAGTGATACATATCCCCACATAATTGTATAAGTGTGCTCTTCCGTTGTTGTTTCTAGTGGTCTGGGAACAGATGGCCTTTTACAGCAGATATATTATGAACACCAGAAGAAGAAATGAGTCTCCTAAAGAACATTTAGTCCAATACTAAAATAATTACAGAAGCAATGTAGGGAAGAACTTTTAGATGGAAATTATTCTATATAGACTTTAAGATATTTTCTAATGGGTAAAGCTTGGAATGTGGTCAAGAAAAAAAAAAGGAGCAATGTGTAACAGATACAGCTTGATATCTCACATCTAAGCATAAGTGGCAGCATGAATCAGCAAACAAAATGAAGAGGAATTCTCAGTCAGGAAGAGAGGTGTTGCAAGGAGCATGTCAGGAAAGAATATCAGGAAGAAAGGAGAGGTTCTATGAGTTGAGACAAAGATAAAAATCTTGCATTTGTGCAGAATAATGGGAAATGGGAGTTTAACTAGTAAGAGATTGCTATCCACGCAAGCCTGATGTGAAGATGTGTATGAAAGTACTACACACATTCTTACTACAAGGCTATGCAATGATAGAACAAGGGAAAATGGCTTTAAACTGAAAGAGGGCAGCTTTAGCTTTGATAATAGGAAAGAATTCTTTACTGTGAGGGTGGTGATGCACCGGCACAGGTGGCCCAGAGATGTTGTGGCTGCCCCATCCCTAAAAGTGTTCAAGGCCAGGTCAGAGTGGGGCTTTGAGCAACCTGCTCTTGGTCTGGAAGTTGTCCCTGCCCATGGCTGGCACGTTGGAACTAGATGATCTTGAAGGTCCCTTCAAACCCAAACCATTTTGTGACTCTATGAGCATAATTTGAACCATAGGAAAAGAGGAGATTGTTCCATTTTCCATTTATTTTCAATTGAAAATTGTGCTTGTGGGATGTTCTTTTGACTTCTAATCTTATACAGGACACTTTATTTCCTTTTGTGTTTGCACAGCCTGAAGACACTTTACCGTCAGGCTTTCCACTGCAAGGCAGTGCTGAAGCCCCTGAAATTCAGTTATATAATTTTTTTGCTGTTATCTCATTCCCTCTGCAAGTGTTTCTCTGCCTGCAGTTAGAATTGGGTGAAGCTGAGTACCTTAGATGTAGAATCTGGTTAGCACAACAAACTCCCAGTAGACCTAGGAGGGAGGGTTCTAGTAAACTCTGGACCTCAGCAAACTCACTTATACCAAAAGCCTTGTTAAAACCTGCATTGCTCATTTTGGGTTGAGCTTGGGTTTTTGGTTGATTGGTTATGGGTTTTTGGCTGTAGCATTCCTGCTGCCTTTTTTTAGCAATGGCATTTTTAATTTCTGGTGTCACTTTCAGTGTCTCTAGCACTTTGTTTTCTATGAAACTTTACTCCATCAGAATTATTTTTGAAAGAGGTGTCATACAGGGCCCAGGGTAATAACTCCATGTTTCTGAACATAATGATGGAGGGCCATGTGTGCAGCTGCAGTTTGGGAAAGTATATAAGTGGTGGCAAATTTAGCTATCACAATGCCCATATGGCTGACACAGGAGCACCAGGGTATGAAGGTCATGAGTAAAGTCATGCTCTGTCATACCTTTGTTTATAAAACTCTATGGGCTTACAATACGTGACCATACAACTGCTGAGGTGCTGCAGCCCAGGGTGTCAGGAAAATACCAGTTTCATTAGGATTCTTGAACCCTATCATGTTACACTTCAGAAGTAGTGACCAGTTTATTTAAAACAAAGAAGCTTTGACCTTTCTCCCCTTTCAAAACCAAAAACACATGAAGATAAAGTGACTCATTTCCGGCTTCAAAACAAACTCTAAGAAACATTTTTTCCCAAGTGCAATTTGTGCACTTTCTCTTCTTTCCCTCTTTGCAATCTCTTTACCGCTCCCTGGCTTTTGCATAAATATCTCATATCTTTCATGTTGAGATCAACATATTTATTACTTATATTCACTGTGTAGTTCTTTTTTATTTCTACTTTTCTTTCTTTTTTCCTTCCTTCCTTTCTTTCTTTTTATCTGTGTCGTTTATAACTGTGACCCTTGATCCTCCAAGTTTTAAAACAGCTTGGCTTTCAGCAGCTAAATCTGACAAGGTCAGCATTTTTCTGTTTATTCTGAGAATACTATTTACCCTCTGGGGTTTTTAAAAGAAGTTCTATAAAACATCACTTGGAAAAGGTTTGTAGCATTCAACAACTTCCATAAAACTAGTGCTCAGCATAGAGTAACTGTTAATTCTTCTTGCAGAACTCAGAACAATTAAGATTGATTTTCCTCCTCCCTGCAAAACTTGCCTACACAAATGCATTTTCCAAGAATATTGATAAGTATTTCGGTCTAAACACACTAGCAGCCTACTAGTAGTTAGCATAATCTTTTGCATCATTGTCAAATATAATGAAATTAGACATACTGTATGATCAATTAGTTCCTAGGATAACCTTATTTTTACATAACTATAACAGAGCTGGTTTTATTCCTTTGGGGGATTTTATTGGAAATAAATTATTGTTGTGTCAGCTTTCTGTGAAAATAGCAAACAATCCTGTAATCTTCAGAAAGTCAGAACATGACAGAACCAATGATACAAAAACAGTGTGTCCTTGGGCTAATACCAGATCTTTGTAAGTGATGTTAAATTTACATTAATTTAAAAAAAAGCTAATTTAAACAACCTCAGAAGATTTTCAAGAAGAAGGTAATTGCTCAAACACAAGTGTCCACAAGACCATGTTAAAAATGACCCTGCTGTTAGCGCCTGTTGGGAATAGCAGAAAATTGCAGATTTTTCCCTCTGCAATTTCCTTTTTCCTTTCCTTTCCCTTCCTTTTCTCTTTCCTCCAGCTCTCTATTCATTGAAAACCAATGGGAATGAAGTTCTTCACTATAAGCAGAAAGTGGGGATGCAAAGAATGACAGAAAAACATCTGCAGCAAAACTGGAGGATTTCTGTAAGTGAGTGGAAAATGCTGCTGTTTGAGAGTTTGCTTTATAGGCCTTCTGCCTGCCATTTACAGAAACGCAGCAGAGAAACCTGCTAGCAGCCATCAGGTCACCAGGATGCAAAAGGTTTCTTCTCAGAACAACCTGCTAGAAAAAGAGCGGGATGGACAGAGAGACAGGCAGACAGAGACACATGCAAGCTCAGAAATTCTTCCCAAAACCTCTGTGTATAGATAAGGTGTAGATTTCAAAATCCCTGGTCTCTGGAGAAAATAGTTTCTGAAATATTTTTGCAGTGAACTTAGGAGTATTACCCAACTCAGTACTACTCAGTTCCTCCGCTGAGAGTGTTCCTCAGGAGACAGAGATGTCCTTCACTGCAAGAACACGGTGCTCATCTATCTTTCATTTGCCCCTCTGTGCTTTCTACAGGAAGGCAAGATTAGGAAAAGTAAACATTTGAACAAGTGCCCTGAATTTTCCATGTTTGTTCTCAGCCTAAAGGTAAATTCTTCTGGAAAGTTTGGTAAGATTCTGTTTGTCTGATTTTCAACCAGCCAGGCACATAATAAAATGGTTTTTATATGTTAAGATTTTTTTTTCCCAGGCTGCTTTATTTTTTGGCTTAGATAATGTCAAAACTGGCCTATTTTAGAAGAGATTGCTTTCTGGAAGGAATGCTTTGTTCAGTTTGCAAAGAGGTGGATGATACAGAAAGGAAGCTAACCCCAAGTAAAAATTTCTGAGAAAATATTAAGAATATATAATTTTCCATGCTGAGAGGCTGAATTTCAGCTTGCACAGAACTTGTATGTGATTGTGTATGAATATTTAAAACATGGTGAAAGGAAGGAGATAAGGGTAATATTTCACAAACACCCTTCTACTAGTGATTTGCTATGAGTTTTTGATAAATCACTACTGTTCTCTGTGTATTAGGGTGCTTACCTCCTTTATCCCAGTGCTGTGAGGAAACATTAGGTATTTACACAAGTTTTCAAAGTCCATTTTTTTTCCACCATCATGATTCATGGATAAAATTAAATAGTTACATGTTTAGCTGGCAATTAATATGAAATCAAATTATTGCAGAAGCAAAGAACCTCCCCTTGATAACAAGGGTTAATCCAAAGCCAGGATGAGCTAATGAGGGCAATTTGAGTATGTTTGAGTGAATGGTTTAGTCTCACGCACTGCACATCAGCAAAATCTGGTGTAACTATAATAAGGCCAACTGAAAGATTTCACAGAACCTTTCAACTGGTGGAGAAAATCTTATAGTAATAAACAGGCAAATGTTGCATGCAAGGTAGAGAAAGTATAATTGCTCTAAAAGACAAATTTCATTTTAAGGGAAACCAAGTTTTTGGAGTGAAAATCTTACGTCTGTAATGTTGCAGTAACAAAGTTTTAATCATTATTTCTTCATGGTCTTTCTTGAAACGAACACATTGTACTGTTTAAATATTTTATACAAAAACATGGTCTAGACATGTACATGTACCAGTGGAATGAAATCATCAATAACCACTATCTAAAATGAATTACATTCCAAAAGCACAGGCTAATGCTTTATCTTTTTTTTCATGGGACTGATCTCTATCAGATTGATTTATGTAGCAGCCAATCATGTTTCAGTAAACTCTAGCACGCACATGCATCTTTAAATGATGATAAGCTGAGATTGTCAATTTATTTGTACACCAGAGGCCAAAAAAAAAATATTTAAAAAAACCCACACAAAAATACCCAAAAAAACCCACCCCAACCTGCAACAACAGTAGTGTGCTTCTCCAACAGAAAAACATGCAGAAAAACTAACTTCTCCTATTGTTCCTTAACTTCCATGTCACATGCATGGCCAAATTAACATAATGGGATACAAAAACACATATCCTTAGGGGGGAGGGTTAAAAAATGTATGCTATGCTATAACAGATGATAAACAAGCTTATTTTTTACTTGCATGTTTACATTGCTTGCTTTGGTAGAATGTGGGGGTTTTTTTACATTACATTATTTCCTTTGATAGTAGATGCTTTTGTTGGTAGTGGGAGTGATTGGCAGCTTCAAGCTGTTCTGTTTAATTGCCTTTCCACTTTGCAAAAATCTATGTTTAGAAGACACTGTTTCACAAATAAATCAAGTGTGTAGATGTGTGTGTGTGTGTGTATGTGCAAGAGAGACAACTGGGAAAAGAATTTCTTCAATCAGATGCACTACCCATTCTATTATGTTTTTTTCTGTATTACTTTTGACTGTGCATTGGTTTGTTTCCGTCTGTTTCTCAGTCCCTCTCCAAAGAAGTAGTGTGGTGTTGGTTTGGATTAGTACTATTTGTGGTATCCAGTTCATTTCAAAGGAAGCAGCGGATATGATTGAGTCTCAGGAAAACATGAAAAAGAAAACAGGCTAGAGTACATCCAAAGTTCATCATTTGTTTTTACCTAGAAAGAAAACAGAAGACACACATAGAGGGGAGAAAAAAACGTTGTCTGAATTGTGTTCTTTGTTTTTCTGTGCTTTATCCTTTGGACTAGTTCCTAGAGGATATTTTTCAGATTTTATTCCAAGTCCTAATTAGATTGTTTTATCTCCCTCTTATTTAAGACCATAGTATATGGATCCTTTAAAGAGTTTATTTTTGGTTTGTGTTTTACTGACAAAGGGAATTAAATTCTGGTTTATGTATTTAAGAGTTTGGAAGCAAGAGAAACAGTGTCTACAGCACATGAGCAACTGCTGCCCAGGCCTGTAAAGAGTTGCTGAAAACAAGTAATTTGAAAACTCAGTGTCGAGTGACACCTTCACATTTCAAATTAGCCAAGATAGCTCTGAATTTACTATTCATTTTATTTCCTGAAATTATAACAGAATGTTCAAAAGGTGTTTATTTCAGTAGTGACACTATTTTTCTTTGATTAGCAAACCTGAACAGTTTTAGGAATTTCATGAGCAGTTTTAGGGGTCTCATGAATAAATAAAAGGAAACATTTTAAAAATGCTGTATAAAAATGTCTTTTTCTTTACACACAAGTACAGATGTTCTGTGCAGTGAGGTGTAATGGTAAGATGGAAGCTGTGTTATGTTGGTTCACATTCTGAATTGTAATTAAAACCATTGTATAGGAAAGGTCCAAGACCCTTAAGCACTCAAGGATTTCAGAAAATGTTGTTTACCTCATCTTAAATTTTATAAGATATTAATTGTTTATGCTGATAGTCAGCAGCTCACTTTATTTTTAACACCTTAATTAAAACTGTTAATTTTTTTCAAGTCAATCCTTTCCCTTTAGTTTTTCCATAAAAAGAAGTAAACCAGGATAGGAAAACTCACTAGAATTTGATTCATCAAATTGCTTAAATAAGATCCATAATAGACTGTGAATTTTCATTTAAAGTCTTGTCTTAATTTGGGATTATGTGCATGTTTTATGTTAATGTGTGTTTGCCATGTGGGTGCTGAAAATGCCACTGCGGACAGGAATCCAGGACAGAGTGTGCTCTTTAGTTACAGAGACTTGTGCAGTGTATTTCTACTGTATTTGTTTTACCTCATGATGAAAATAAATTGATAAAGTACAAAGAGGAAAGATGGAATATGAAATAAATATGTTAACAAAAATCAGAAACAGAAAAATTATTTCAGAGTATTACAGGTATTACAGTATTTCTTTTCCCTTTGACTATTAGAGACCACCTTTAATAAATGATATCATACATGGGAAAATAATAAAGCAAAGGCTGATCAATGCAATTCATATAAAGAATCTAACTTGTGCCAGTTCAGAAATTTACTCTGGAAAAACAATGCACAGCAATGAGTACTCATTTTTTCAAAACACATCAACATGTCTAAACAATTCTGACATATTTAGGGTATTTCCCTTCTCATCACCCCTCAACCACCTTCCAGACTCAATAGAAAAATGAGGTGAGGTGAAAGCCAATGACATAACAGAACATAGATAGCATGCATAATATATTGCATTAGTGTTCTCTGCATGACATTAGAAAGCTATAGATGTGTATTGGACAAAGAAATAAACAACAAATATGTTTTTCCCCACAGTGAAACAGAAAAGTAAAAACATAAGCTGCTCATACAAATATTATCACCACAGTTGTTCCTTGCCATCCAGCTAGATAGCCAAAAATATTTTTATCTACATGATTCCTGTGGCCTTGATCCAAGGCCTATTGAAGCCAATTAAGAATCTCTATCATCTTTAGTGAAGTTGGACCTAGTCCATTAAGAGATTTTGCCCTATGGGAGTAAATGGAGGATTTTTAAGGGCCACCCTCGCATGTCACTTCAATTTATCACAAAGGAAAAATGCTTCCCTTCATTAACACTGTATAAGTCAGCTTCCTTTTCCAGTAACTGCTTTATGTTTCAAACTCTTTCCCTCAGCTCTCCACTGATCCTTTATACCAAAGATGACGGCAAAATAGTGTAATATTACTTCTCAAAATAGTTCTTAGGAAGTCACTCAGGAATTTCCAAAAATTCACATAATTTTTCCCTGCCACAATGCTTGTGTGGGTAGTTTATGAATGACAACAGGTAAATTAAAAGCTACCCTATCTGAATGGAATAAAAGACCGGCAAAACTCAGGAAACTATAAAATAAATAGAAGTGACAGTTATACTCACGTTTCACATATAAAAACTAAACTATTTCCTGTTATGTCCCGTTTCTGAGCTGGAATATACTGAAAGAAGCAGGAGTGTATCAGGGAGATAATTCTTCATTTCTTTCATGGATGTACAAACATAACATGGAGCATGGAATTTTGCCCATGATTAATTTGGCTTCATAACTTCTGATTTCTTAATTGAATATAGTTCCCCAAGCAGTTAAAACACAACATAAATATGCATAACAAAATGTATTTGATTTTAAAAAAACATTGCTTCTATACAGTTCTGCAAATATATTCTTATGAATGTGTTTTCCATGCATTATCTGACTGCATGCAAAAGAGGTGTTCAGAGAAACTTGATACTGATATGAGTTAGTAACAAAAACAGGTATTGCCTTCTCACTCACACCAAGTCAGTCTCTGGTTCTTGTACAGGTCTGCATTACTGTTCTATCTGATGGTGCCTGCTCTGACCTGGATGGTAACGACCAGGAACCCACAGTAATCTCTGATCTATACGATGCACAGGGAATTGGCTGATGAAGTTGTCAAGTCACTCTCCATGATATTTGAAAGCTCACGGCAGTCAGAGGAACTCCCAAGTGACTGGAAAACAGGAGTCACTGGAGCCATCTTTAGAAAGGGTAGAAGGGAGGACCCTGGGAACTACCAACTGGTAAGCCTCACCTCTGTGCCTGGGAAGGTCATGGAACAGATGGAGGACAGGGAGGAGATTGGAGAGAGCCAGCACAGCTTCCCCAAGGTCAAGTCCTGCCTGACCAATCTAGTGGGCTTCTATGATGGGGTGACTGCATCAGTGTACAAGGGAAGGGCTACAGATGTCATTTATCTGGACTTCTGTAAAACCTTTGATACATCACCCACAACATCCTTCTGTCTAAATTGGAGAGAGATGGATTTCATGAGTGGATTTCAGACAGATAAGAAAGTGGTTGGATGGTCACATCCAGAGGGCTGTAGTCAATGGCTCAGAGTCCTGATGGACATCAGTGACAAGTGGTGTCCCTCAGGGATCTGCACTGGGACCAGTGTTATTTAATGTCTTCATTAATGACATAGATGAAGGGATCAGGTGCACCCTCAGCAACTTTGCAGATGACACCAAGCTGAGGGGTGCAGTTGACACTCCTGAAAGATGCCATGCCATCCTGAGGCACCTGGACAGGCTCAAGAAGTGGCCCCTGGGAATCTCATGAGGTTTAATAAGACCAAATGCTGGTGCTGCCCCTGGGTCAGAGCAAGCCCCAGTACAGGCTGGGGGATGAACAGATCGAGGGCTGCCCTGCCCTGAAGGCCATGGGGGTGCTGGTGGATGAGAAGCTGGACACACCCTGGCCATGGGCACTTGCAGCCCAGAAAGCCAAACATGTCCTGGACTGCATCCAAAGCCCCGTGGGCAGCTTTGGAGGGAGGGGATTCAGACCCTCTGCTCTGCTCTGGTGAGACCCCACCTGCAGTGCTGCCTCCAGCTCTGGGGTCCCAGCAGAGGGAGGACATGGAGCTGTTGGAACAAGTCCAAAACTAACTTCTCTAGAACTTTCACATTTTTGAAATCCTGGTAGACACAGTTCTTAAAATACAATCCTGGAGCACATGAAGGAAGAGGTGCTGAGTGAGGACATCCCTGCCTTGCCCCTCATCTTGCAGGTGGCACAGGGACGCTGCCTCTCCACACAGAACACAGATATGAGTTTCGGCACATTCATGTAGTAAGTGAAAAATGGCAAGATTTTTCAAAATTTTCTAAAAGTTCACTTCCTGGATAGTCTATTTTTGAAGCTTTGCTTTGTTTGAAGAAAAAAACCAGACTTCTATTTTAATAACATTTCAGGAAAACATTTTAGCCATCTCTCTTGCTCTGGGAAGTTCCTGCAGACACTGGAATACAGCATACAATATATAAATACATAAATATACACACAATACCTTTAGATACAATTTAAATACAATTATTACTCTCTTTAAAGAATAAACATGTCAAGCATCAAAAATCTATTCTAGGTCTACTATGCTTCAGTGTTAGTCAAAATACCATTTGTTCCTCTTCAATGAATATTTGAGGGAATAAAATGACATACCTGTTAAATTAACGTTTAATGTGCAACAAAACTGTTCATTTGTACAATAAATAAGTTAAAAACTTGATTCTCATATAATCCACTATTCAACCTGACTGACTGCTGAACCTCCCTAATCAAATACGTCTACATGATATTGTAAGCTACATTACGGTACATTATTAGCTTGTAAAATGAAATTGCTGTAAAGTTATGTACTGTATATTTGAAGCAGTAACAAATTTACTGGTGATAGATGAGCTAATGGATACGTTGTATTGCAATAAATATAAATTCAGAGTAGCAATTGGAAAACATTAACATTTTTATATATGAATTTAGGCATTTATGAGGCTGATCCAGCTAGCAGTAAAATCTGAAGAGGTATTCTTGCTAGCTGCCATTTCTTTTTTGGACTGTTGTGAGTAAAAAATAAGTGCTCTTTCTTTGCATCAGTGCTTTTATATCCAACATAAGAGACCACTGACGGAATTTTGGCAAGTAGCTATTGTTTCTTTCTCTAAGGGAAAGTTCCTTACCTGATCTGCAAGTCAAACCCAAACACTACTTACCAGCAATTTTACATGGCTACACTGTCGGTATTTCTTCTGCCCAGCACACCCTCCAGTCTTTATCTCCTAATTTCCTTTTGAGCTGCTAAAACCATCATTAACTATCCAACAACTACTGTTGTTTAAAAGAAACAAAGCCATTTCAGGAAAAGAGTCAAAAATAAAGTGAAAAAAAGCAGAAAACAGCAGCCACCTGCAAATGCTGGAAGGAGATCTGGAGACCTCTCCAGGTATCCAGGCATCTTTCGTAGACATTTCTGAGGGAATGGGTCCTCCATGGTCTTACAGCTGGTAAACTGGTACTGCAGGCAATTCCACCTGCCAAGGGAAAACACCAGCACAACCATGTTCCCCCTGAGAGGCAGAACATTGGTAGCCAGATTTTGGATATCATCGATGGTAGCAGCCAGAGGACAGATGAGACTTGAGGGGTGTGGTGCAGGAGGAAAAGAAGAGGCAAGACAGAAGGCAAGGGATTTGATTTATGGCTAAGGCTTATAGGATGAGGACAAGGTTGCAAATTTTTACATGGAGGTGTGAAGCTAGTTAAGAACCATCAGCATCCTCATGTATTCAGACCTCGTCTTGCAAGCTGGCAGAGTGGTGCTTTGCAGATCTGGGTGTGTTCTTGCACAGTGATGTTTTACTCAGCAATATTTACTTGGCATTTGCAGCCAATATTTTGTTCACATACAATCCTTTTCTTTCCAGCTTAGCAAAATGAGGGGTGTGTTGCAGACTCATATGCCACAATGCATTTGTGAGAACAGCAGAAGCATGTCAGAATGTGGATGCAATTATGAAGTTACTGGAATAGGCAGAAATACAATAGTGTTTAGGTATTATAATTCAGATTAATGTGAAGTGCTGTTAGTTTGTTTGTCACTGAATATCCTTTTAATTATGGAGTCTCGGTATCAAAACATGCTGCATTTGGGTAGAGACCAAAGATACATGCCACCATTTCTCTATATTTGTAATGATGATTATAGTAGACAGTCACCTACCTTTTTAGAAAAGGTAAAGAACAGAGGCTGGTGAATTAATCAAAATCTGTAATCTTATGCACTAGAAGAAAAGTAATACACTATTTCCAAGGAAATAGACAGGTGCTCTGAAAATGTGGGAGTGTAAGCAGCACAGAGGGATCCCTGAGCAAATTTGAATTTGTCCTAGACTACTTATGTCATCTTGTGAATTACTTCACTTCACTGTACTGAATATGAAGTGGATATTCAATTATTCATAGGTAATATAACCCATTGTACAGTCAAACAAATAAGCAAAAATCACAACTTAGCAACAAAAGCTAAGGCTTTTTTCCAATCAGTACTTTTAAAAATTATTATTGTACAAGGAAAGTAAAATAATTTAGAAAAGCTGAAAAATATGACACTTTCTTTGATGAACAGCTTATAAATCTGCCATTTGTCTGTTTTTAAGACCTATCACTGTAGCATATGTGGGACTTCCAAGTGCTTGTGAATGTATCTTAGCACATCGGCAAAGTCAGAAAATTTAATGATTCTGAGACCTGAGGTGAGATAAGTTTACACAAGGGGAGACACGAGTGCTTCCTAGGTCTGGCAGCAAATGGCCACATGTCAGCTCACACGATGGTGGGATTCAGGCATGCACACTGCTCCTCGCAGCTCTCATACACACACACATTCAGGTTTCTGTAGGTAACCTGGATGCATGGAGTAGAAAAAAGCTGTGGTGTGCTGATTTGGGCTAGAAAAACAGACCAAACCACAGAAGGCAACCACCTGGCAACCCAGGCACAACCAGAGCTTTTGAGCCATAGACCTGAAGTCACCCTCTATGCTGGGAGCTTAGGACCTCATTAATGTAATCACAAACAAACCAAAAAGGTGGATGACATTTCATCGCATTTGGAGAGGTGACTCTAATTTTTTTAGCATACCAGTGACGACCCTTTCAAAGACAGTGGTTCAGGGTTAATGCTGCTCTGACCTGTTTTTGCATTCATTCATACATGTGTGCTGTATCTTTCTGTTCTTCCTGTATCCTCAGCCGAGGGAAAGAAGGATAACTCCCTCTCCTAGGAGCAGAGTCTTGCTCTTAAGCTTCTGCTGATGAAAACTATTGGATTATTGGCGTGTCTGAACCTCTATTTTTTGGCCTAATGTTAGGACACTTGTTTTGGCCTAACATCTGGTCCCATTGTCAAACTCCTCAAAATTAAACCTCTTTAGTAGTCCTCTGATAAATAGTTACCTGGCAAGAGCTGTAAGCTCTACTTCGCCTTATATTTTTCAACTCTTTCTTGTTAGAGTACTTTTCATTCTTCTACAATTATCTGTCTCTTTATTCTTAGGTGCAGTTATTTGAGCTTCTTGTTGCTTCCCATGCTTCCTTTCCCTCCTTTGGTCTGACAGTATACAAAGTTGCAAGACTGCTTGCACATATATATTTGTTTAAAAAAAACGAACATATCCTGTCACCAGGTCCATCGGAGAAATAAAAATTCAGCCTGATTTTTTTAATTAGCTTCTCTCTTAACATATTTTGAAAAGACTCATTGGAAGACTAGAGCTGAAATTTTTCTTGAAATTCTGCTTTGCTCAGCCAAAGTTTCATTCACACAAAATGTCCTCACAATATTCTGCCAAAAAATTAGGTTTGAAAAGAAAACTTCCAAAGATTACTTGACTTGTTTTGCTCTTGAAATCTGCCATCAGATCTTAGAAGAGGAGAGCATAAAGTCTTTGAAAAATCACAGCTTTGACCACATAGGAAATATGAGGTGTTTGGCTTTTTCAAATCTGATTTTCCACTGACTCATACTGTCCACACAAGCAATGAGATAAAGAACTACACAGAAATATACAGATAAAATGACTCACTTTATTTGGTTCAATGTTAATTCATTTTGCATAGAATTGTAGGCAAAGGTTCAAATTAGTTCATTTTTTTAACTACTTTTCTCCTCACAATATATTTCACAGTCTTGACTCTGGGTTACATTATTTTTTTTAATATATCCCTTTGCTGGCTGTGAAGAATTAATTCTTCAAACTATTTAGTAGACAAATAGTCTATGGCTTAGACCAGCCAACTCATTTTCACTTGTAGATTTGAACTCACAGGTCAGATTAATCAACACAATAATGAGACATTTTCTATATTTTGATTTTTAATATTTTTCATATCCATATTCATTAAAATTTAAAATATGATAAATAATAGATGGTTCTAATGATGTCTGTTAAATAAATTCCATAGGAAGAAAAACAAGGACTTCATAACTGCTGAATTGCACTATTGTTTGCATTTAGAATAGGTTGCATTAAATGGATACAAGTAGATAAGTTTTACCAAAACTATTCATAATTTCTTAGTACTTGCGTCATAAGGAATAAAAATACCCATGTTTTGTTGAGAAGTTGAAAGGTTTGCAGTAGTTACTGCTTGTTTTGTCAGCCCAGTTTTGTCTACAGGTAAAATTCAAAACAGAAAATTTGATGTTCTGTTCTTGATTGAGAATACACTCCATATTTTTATGTGACAAGAAAATTTGATGCTGCATTTCATTTATTGTTTCACTATATTCACATGGCTGCATGTTAGGGAAAATTACATGGTATTACCTCTTCCTACCTCTTGGATTTTACATATAAATTACTTAAATTGTTTAGGCATTTTTTGTATGTACTCTGTATTTGTATGTCCACCACATCTATATGGAATGTTACTACATACAGGAAAGTAAAGGTTCATCAGAAGTAAGTTACACAAGTAAGAAGACAACTACAGCACTGCTCAACAGTAATACATTTCAGTTTGCACATGAGAAACTCATACTCAGCATTTTCCCCTGCTATGTGTTTATTTGGCTGGTCCAATCTCAACCAGTCTCTGCAGCATGTTACCCTCAGCAGGCAAAGTGTGCCCAATAAATAAGTGACACCAGTGAACACTGGAGTATGAGTTGCAATAACTTCGGATTTTGGAAAGGTTTTTTCTACCTTTTCAGAAGCTGTGGCACTTATTGGCTCTCTGCATTGCCCAGAGTGGGTACACACCCAGTGCAAGACATTACCCATAGAAGGGTAAAAGCAATGCACACCAACAGGGGTGACGTTGCAGAGGGTCCTGTCCATCCTGAGGCATCTGTGTGATGAACATGCTGCTAATAGCACCATATATCACAGCTGACATAAGAAGGGTCAGCACCTCCATAAGTGCCGCTCAAAAGGAGAAAGTCTTTCGTAGATTAACTACTTGTTAGTACAAAATCAGTATCAAAGCATGTGGGATGTAAATGCTGCATTCTAAGAAACCCCCACCATCTTGGATTTGACACAGGGATCAATGCCACATCTGCTTTTAGAGCTATCCACAGGTATATCCTGGCTCACCTGAAGCTCTCCCCCTTTCCCTTTCTTCCTTGAAAAATTTCTTGCAGACAATTAGAATGCAAAAAGAGTTGGACTTCGTGCATAACAAATACACTTGAGTAGGAAATTACTTTGAAACCTGATGTTAATCTGTCAGGCATGCAAAGAAATAAATCAGTTTCAAATCTTGGATGAGATCAAATTAACTCAGTTCAACTATTCCCGAGGCTGTTCTACAGACTAAGAAAACAGAGGGAATCCTATTTAATTAGGCTGAAGAAAGGTGCTCAGACCTTCGTATTCACTGTGCCTGAAACAACTTCATCTAATTAAAAATGCCAAAACAAGTGTCACAGAGGGGTCTACTGATTCAAGTGATAAACCTGCCAGTGGAGTATTCCCAGAGAGTGGGATAAAGGCTCCTGGACACATTTCCATTTGCATCAGATCGTTGAAGCTCCACGAACCTGCAGACTAAATATTTCTCCATGCTAAGTGTCAAGCAGACAGAGAGCAGATGAAGTAATGCAATCTTTGGATTGCATGTTCATTGCTCCATTTGAAAGACACATATTCAAAAACTCCTGAGATATCTTAACTATACAAAGAAGATCACCCAGATTTTGGTGGGCCTGGAACAGTTAGTCCATCACAAATGGATGGTGCAATAGTCTTAATGTGTACAGTCAAGACCTATGACAACAGTCTGCTCAAAGCTTTACAAAGATTTGAAAAGATCCATTTTGAATATGAAAAAAAAATGCATTATAAAAGATATAATAATTTTTCAACCCACTGTCTTTAACCTCTGATTCACCTTAAAGAGAAGAGGTTGTTCTGTATATAACATAGGGCAGAAGAGGTAACATGCAGCATGGATCTTGATAATGGTCCACCACTCACAATATAAAATCTCACAAAATCTCACAATACTCAAAAATACAAAATTCTGCTCTGACCAGAACATTTGGATATTTTCACTATTTAATCATAGGGCTCACTAAGTCTTTTGAAACTAATCACAAGCCTGTATTTCCACTGAAATATAACTCCTGTAAGTGCATGTTCAATAAATGGCTTGTATCTTGAGGCACTCCTTCACCATCTTCTACACCTGGGGAGATTTTCCTTGAAACAAGCTCTGTCAATACTTCCCATTTTAAGAAGACTGATGACATGTGAGAGATTATTGGCATGGAGCCTTACAGTGCCTGAAAAAAATTTCAGCCTGGTTCAGCTACCCAAGTACAGACATCCCTGCTTCTATGAGTCTGCTGTGTCATAAGCCATACGACTCTGCCCTCTTCAAGAAAAATAAGTTAAAAACACAGAAAAGGAGAAAACCGAAACTTTCAGGGACCACAAGGAGTGTAAGGTGTCCTGGTCATGTGGAGGTCAGTCAGGCTTGGCACTCAGAGCCAAAATAGACCAAATCAGCATATATCTCTCCAAGATTATACACTGTTAATTCACCACATAGACTGCTTGAGAGAAGCCATATGTTCTCATGCTCTCCCACGAGCAGTGAGAAGACAGTGCAGAACATCGCACACAATTTCAGTGGTAAGCTGACATCAGCTGCCTATTGCACTCTTGACCTAGCTGCTCCATAGTATTTGCAGCAATTACACCAGTTCCTGCGTATTTTATTGTGAGCTGAACTGTGAGCAATCATTTTGGTAAGAGCTCACCCAAGCCTGGATCCTAATGCCACATTTCATTTTCTTTTCTTTGCAACCAATTTAATTTGGATTTTCAAAATGATGAGATGAGCATCGAGTGCATGCTTGCTCCCTTCAGAAAGCAGTAAAATGTCACATTTTGGATCGCAACTGAGAGAGCCTTGAGATCATGCATTTCATTTTGCTGGTCTGACTCACTACCTGCAAAATAAACACAGAATAATGCAGGAAATTACCATGCAAATAAGTCATTAAAATAAACCATTAGAAGTGGATGTTCTGAGCCAGATATAATGTTTAGTGTAATCCAGTTTATTAACAAAGCATGTCTGTATGTGTTCTTTCCACACTTGTCATGAGCATCAAAGGGCATTTTCCCAACCAAAAGCTCCCACACTTACACTGCAGTCAGATCTGTGCCCAGCAAGATGCATCTTTGAGCTTACTCTAAGGTCCTGTTCTCAACTAACTTCATGGACAGCATTTTTACTGGTTGCAAACCCACTGTTCTAAACTGACTTTCAGTCATTTTCTTTAATTCTGTCCGACTCGGACCTTTCACCTAATATCTTCATTTGGGTTTGGTATATGCAGAGGCCTAATCTCTCTGATTTAAGACAAATCAGTTAATCCTGTTATTTGAAGATTTGAATCTCACTTGAAGACAGACATTAACGCCATCACTAAAAGAGTGCTGTTACACATCATGACTTTTGGTTCATCGTGGAATAGAAAAATTTTATGGGGTTTGCTGCTGCTGAAGAACTGCTTTTAATGCATAAATCATGTTAAGATTTCAGTCACAGGTAGCGTTCTGTAGAGCTTGTCTTCCTAGATAAGTAAAAAGTATAAACATTTGTGCTTCATATGTTCTTTCATAATGAAGTTCAGGGGGTCACTAAGTTCACCTCACCTGTTTTACACGCTACAATACCCAAATAGAAATTGAATCAGTTTCATTGCAAGTGTCATGTACTGATTTTCCTTCCTTTACATTGCTAAAGCCTGTTGCACCATCAACAGTCTCCACTTTCACAAATGGTTGTGCTGGAAAACAAAGGGCTGACTCTGTTCTGTCACCAAAGCACTTTCATCACCACAACATTCAGTTTTGCCAAGCCCTCTCATGGTCTTTAAAACGACACTTCAGTTCATGTCCTCTGGTGCTGGCCCCAGAACTCACTTCACTGGGTTGGGTCATTGCCATCGACTCTTGTGAGTTCTCAGTCATGTTCTTGGTGAAGGGAGCTAAGGATGTTGGTCAAAATGGACTGTGGGGTGGTAACCAAAGATATGAGCACTTATGTCACTTCTGTATAATTAACACCTCTGTGTACTCTTCCCTCTTGTCTGAGAAAACCAATGAATATGTAGGCATTGATTGTGGAGTCAGAATTAATCAATGGAATCTTCAAATATATTAAAAATGCTTTGACTAACCTTAGATTCTTTAACCAGAGTTACGCAACTCAGTTTAGGCTGAACTCTTACTGAACTGTGTTCCAGTTTCGCCTGAGTAACGGTGGAGCAAGAATGTGAGAAAATCTTTAGGTACACATTGATGAGCTTTAAATGTCAAATATTTTGACCCTAGAATTTAATGTAAAATTGAGATAGAATGATCTATTTTTTTGACTAAAATCTAGACACTGGAAGTTTCATCTGATTATTTTGCTAATTTGTTAGGGACTAAATGAATCAATGGGGACTATAGGTAAAACAGACTGATTTACACAGTTCCCATTACTGCTAGTGGGCATTGCAAACCCAAAGGCTCTTCACACATTCTTAGGAAAATGAAAGCTTGGCCTTGTTTTCCTAGCAAGTGTAGCTTATACTGTGAGTATTTAACAAAGAGATATATGGCTTTTCATAAGAGGGGTTAAAACAATATGTGAACCTTGATATGAAAAAAAGAGCAATCTAATAGCTGAACTGAGTCAACTACGTAGATTAGATAGGGAGAGGAAATTAGAAGTAGCACAAAATGCTAACAAGCACAGAACAAATAAATGGATAACAGAAAGGAAATTGAACCAATAAAAGCAGCTGCAAAAGGGTATTATTGTTGGCATGATTTCAGGCCTAGTAGTTTGAAGAGGATAGAAATATTTTATTGTTGGGCAGCACATCTTAAAATATGTTTCACATTTTACATAATTATGTTTTACATAAATTGAACATAATTATATTTGAAAAATATTTTCAGAATCACAAATTTTCTGTAACCACAGGACTCCTGAATTAGCCTTTCTTGAGGTCTTCTCTCTTTTCTCTTCTGGAGAAGGGGAAGGAAAAAAGGAGCTCTATTGCCTTGTCCTCAAATATCCGACAGTATGGAGGCCTTAATGATACCTACATGAGATGCCATGCTTTCCCCTGCCTCTTGTGCTCCTTTCTTCTCAGTTCATGGTGTCTCCATACTTTGTGATTTTTCTCATTCTGACCAATTCCCAAAGATTTTTGAGGCTATCATGGAGGGTAGGTCCATCAACATGATGGACCACACAGTTGGAAGATATATTAGGATTTTTTTTAAGAAGTCTTCTTTCTTCTGGGTGAGAATGATTTGCTTCCCTGTAAATTTTCTGTGTTGGATTTCGGGCACCTTTTGTCGGCCCTTTTCAGCGCCGTTGGAGCTCTTATTAAAGAGATGGGACTATCGTGGTTATACATGATTTATTACTTAAAATAACAAAACAAGGCATCAGTCTCAGAGGTCGTGAGATTTGTAACAAGTCGCCATAACAAAGGATAGTCACAAGATTCAGAGTTACATGGCAATTTATAACTTTCTAATCCAATAAGCAATTAACACGAAACTTTGTTTTGACTTTATGACCTATCACCTGTAGTACTGCAATGCGGCTGTCTCTTAATCAACAATTCTTCAGGTCACGCACACACATATACTTCTATTGTAACATCTAAATTCTTAACTTAAACTATAAAATCACATTATTATACTTAAAACCCTTCACCATAACACCCAATACATATTCTTACTTATAACTATAGAAACATAGGTTTGTAATTCTCTTGCTTAAGGTCTATATATTTCTCTGTTATTACACCAGCCCAGGCCTCTTCTAGGTCTGCAGATCAAACCCACCATCAACTGCAGAAGTTTTTGCTTCTCTGTTTCCTACACTTCCCAGTCACTCTAATGTTGAATAGGTCTTTGGGTTCCCTTTGCAGGTCTCCAGCCATTGATGGAGATTTTTTTTTGATGTTTTTTCACCAAATAGATTTGCAAAGCACCAGCTTTTATGAAGAGGACAGACAGTAGAAATGGCAGTTTACAAACAGAAACAGAAATCCTGATAAGATACCTCGTCTGGACTCAGCCTGAGATGAGGCTGCAATCCTCCAGCCAAGCAGATGGTGATGGCTCCTCTTGGATGAAGCCTAAGGAATCACTGAATTAACCACTATAATACAATTGACTCTGGTTAATGACAGTCACCAACAAGTCAATATGGGTGTCTATTCTGCTATGTCAGAATATTCTGACAGTATTCTATTTATATCTTATACAAGATTTCAGCTGAAGCAAGCAAAATATGCTTAAAGCCAACACTATCTGCCACAGACTTCAGGGTAGACCTGACGGACACCTGAAACACTCTAGAGGGTCAGCAGTCTTTTAGATGCAAAATTCACAAATTACTTTTTTAAAGCTTTCTAATTGGGAGCTAGACATGTAAAAAAACCCATATGTCTAATACATTTGTTCAAAGCTTTTTCATTTTTTCCTTTTGCAAATTTTTTTACCCCCACTCTCTACTGTGAAACTCTATTTCACAGGGTAAATTATTCCTGGGAAGACATCCTTTCCCAGATGCTTGAGACTTATCATTCAAACTGGTGGTCATTTTTTGATTGCAACCTTATTTTGATACATATATGTGTATATATATATTAGCTTTATTATTCATTAATCTTATTTAAAATTCTTTCAATATCTATTACTGAGTCTTTTTCTTCACAATGTATCCCTCTGTTAATATCACTCCCTAAAATAAAATTTAGAGGTGATATTCTCCCTGGTTGATTTCAGAGGTTTGGGGTTTCTCCCAGAACAGCTTGTATTGTAACTTCTTATTAAATGTATTCAGATTCCATGTCATGTATTTCTTTCTGCGTTTTGGTTGTGTTCAATCCAGGTAAGAGCGTATATGATATTTTTTAAGGTCCTAGCAGTACAGAGGCACTCTGTATGGGTTATTTCCCAAAAAAATCAGACTTTTGAAGTGCCTGTAGCTGCTGTTAACATTTTTAGGTAGCTAACATAGCTAAAAAATCTGGCCACAGCCCCATCTCTGCAAACATCAACTGTTAAACATAGAGGAGAATGGTGAACATGCAATGTTAAAACAGCTTCACAAAGAACACACATACAATACTCAAAATTAAAATACTCTGCTTTGATTGGCCTTGTAGGCTAGAGGACACTTAAGAAAACTTCTCCCATAATTCTCAATTGTTTCTCTTTTTTTTTTCATATTCACAAGGGAATTCTTCTTCAAGTTTTCTTTGCTTAAGAGTATGTGCTGTGAAACTCAGTGGCTTCAGTTAAGGCTCTTGAGTTCTATGACAAAAAAATAAACAAGTTAAGAATTTTGGGAAATGTAGTGGAACTGACTTTCTTTCTCCCATGAACTTTATCAAAAAGACCTCTAATGATGTTGTAAAGTACGAAGCAGTCATCTCGACATATAAGAATAATAAAAACATGCAACCTAACATGCGTATTAGGAAGTCTAAGATGCTTTGAGATCTGAGGATGACGAGACTCCCCCTGCAATCCCATGTTGTAATTAAATGAGCATAGGAGTGAAAATCCAGAATAACTGACTTCCAGCTAAATTTCTATTCCCCATATATTTAAAATGTACCTCATGCTTATGCAGTACAACATTTGCATGCTTAATTTTTAAAACCCTCAGCATTCTAGCAAAAATTTATTCCTCTGTGTTGCTCTCATGTATATGTAAAACTTGTTTCTCCTTTAACAAGGATCCCTGAAATCACAGAACTGGACCTGACAGTGAAAGATATTCTGTGTACACAGACCCAGGTGGTACTGTTAGAGAATAATCTTACTATAGGTCAATGCCAGTGGTTTATTTTCATCTGATTGCTATGCTACAAGGATGAAAACAGAAAAAAAAGAAATGAACACATGATTGTGAAAACAAAATGTTTCCAGAGACTGTGTTCTCCTGCAGCCTTCTGTGTTCACTGACATATCTTTAGCAATATTTTGTCTCTGTTGTAGCAAAAACTAGTTTATGACACTTCGACTACAGCTTTGGGAGAAGATTACAATAAGTTTAATGAGACTTATTATTCTCTTCCCAACCACTGTGCAAAGAGAACATTACTGCTGCATATGGGAGCGTCTATTCCAATAAATCATTTAGCCCCACTTGAATAGTTAATAGTAAATATAAAAGCCAAATATTAGAATTGAAAATTCACTGGGTTTTATGAAGGACAAGGAAAGATATAAGTCTAGTGGCATGGCACTAACTCTTTGACTCAGCCAGAGAACTTCTGTGCAGCTTTTTATTGCATTTAGCTTGGGCTGTTTCTTGCCAAATGGGAACATGGAGGACATTACCAGGTCTGAAAAATTGTAGCCGGTTCAGAGTTACCATAATGGTACAACACCAGAGGCCACAAAGACAGCTAGAAAGAGCTCGGATCTTGGCAGTATTTTCACAGAGACACTGTCTTCCAGCTGGTTCATTTGACACACTTGGTAACAGAATCTGGTACAAAAGGAATATTTAGGGGGAAAAAACCCTCTTTGGTAGCTCTGGGCTTTGTTTCAGCCTGTAACTAACTCCAGTTACAGAAAGTATACAGTAAAAGATCAAAGTAAGAGACACTAAGTGAGCCTGTTGAAATGAAGTGTTATAGGCATATGTTCCTCATCTCACAGCTCCGTTGACTGGGTGCTGTAACAGCTGGGATATAAGAAAAATGTTTCAGGCAGATTCAGCAGAAGAGCCTGTACTTCATTTGGCCAGCTCAGAGCTTGTATCTCACCAAAGGACTGCAGCAGCTCAGTGGAGGGATGCTTTATTTCAGCAAATGAGGTACAAGGAGTTTATTCATGTTTTTACACAAACCAGCTCAAACCGCACTGGGTGGCAAGTAGCCAGTGTGACCCTCAAGTCACCGGCCTTGGGATATGCCTCTTGTTCCCTGCTCCCAGAATCAAAAGCAGTGTGGCCAGGGGGCTGCAGAACACAGGTCCTACCTATCCTGCCCTCTAGTCTCTCACAGTAGGAACAAAGTCTGTCCTTGACTCACGCACCTGGGCCACTTCAACACACTACACCGTGCTCCTCTGCTTTTGCACAAGAGCTGGTGACAGCCTGAGCATATGATAATGAATATGATGTGTCCCAGATTGCTCAGCCAGCACTGCTGCTGGTGAAGTAACAGCAAATTAGGGTGATTTGTGCAACGATTGAGTTTGACAATTAATTTCTTTCCCATCAAGAGTGGCATGGCCAAATGGGTAAACTTGGGAGCTGGTAGAGTGGGTCTCCTACTAATTCAGCCACTGATTTTCCATATGCCCTACAGCAAAGGAAGCTTCTCCCTCTGCCATTCCCACTTCAGGTCTGCCCCATGGGCAGTGAGAAAGAACCTTACACAGGGATCTTTGACAACCATGGCTTACAGACACATGGTGTTTGAACTGGTTTTGCTAGTTTTTAGGAGCTGGATTGAATTATTGTATTTTTCTCCAGAGGGAACATTGTAGTTGGATAAAGATCTGTTTTGTAAAGATATTCTGTACTGAATGCTAAAGATATTCCTACCACACCTGGTGTAAATATGTCTGAGGAACCATCAGTCATCACACTATCCCAATATAGCTACTTATTATAATTTCTGATGTTGTTACTCTTCATATTAATAGCCTATAGTACATTTTAATATTTGGATTTAAAAAAAAAAAACAAAACAGGTATGCACATGTCTATGTCTATACCTTCATGCTGTAATATATACAATCTTGCATTGATAGTTCTGTCCAGACTTTCCTATCTTGGAAATGCACTGCAGTGGCAGGAAGGATTTTAAAGTGCAAATGCATGTACTTGAGGTGGTTAATTTCTGTACAGTATTAAATCCTCAGTGTTAAAAGCCATACTACTTATTGAGGTTTTAATAGAAACTTACAGGTGAACATAAAGAAGGATAGATAAGACAGAAATTGTAGAAGCAAATACGGTCCAGATATTTAGAAGATCAGAGAGTAGCTCATGCTGTGTTGTAATATCTTTTTGACTTTTTGTGGATCCTCCAGACTATTATATGACAGCTTAGCTTCTCATCAAGTAATATTAATCTCATCTTAATCAAGGTATATTGGTTTTCAACTTAAGACGGAAGAGAACTATTTAACAATATAGCTTTTTAAAAAATGGTTGAGTAATTCTCTGGCAGAGGTGGGAAGGGTGAATCTTTATTTATCTAAAGGAAGTATATTTTACCCCCAAATCCATCCCTGCTTTGTTGCCTGAAATTAAAATCTAATTACAGAGTCTCAGCACACTTTCTTTCCAGGCAGAGTGATTTGTAACATGTAAATTTGAGGCAAGTTTGATTTAAATGAAGTCCAAATCCTGGTTGAAAAACAATTCTGTTACCATAGCTAATTGCTGCGTGTGACTAGCACAATGAATTCTCCTTTATGCTGCTTGGTTCAGCCTCACACTGTACAGTAAGAGATTTGGCAGTACTGTACCCACAGCACTGCCAAGAAATCAGCAACATTTACTTCTTGATTTCTGAAGTGAATCTGTATTTTTCTTGAAAGAAACCTGACCATTTTTTATATTCCTGAAAGTAAAATAACAACAGGGGTTTTATGAAAACCTTTTGTATCTACAATGCTACTTAACTCGGTAATTCCCAAATTAGAGGAGGGCTCATTTGTACATGGTTATAAACCATGTTTAATATGTTTGCTTACAGACATTTGCAATTTTAATACACAAGGTGTTAACCCTGGCCCTCAGGTAGTCACCACAGAAAACAGAGCGTTTTTGGCTTGCATGCAGATGCAAAAATGAGGTTGTGGTCACAGGGTTATCAAGACACTAAGTTTCTCAGTATAAACACACCAGTTATTTCACCCTTTGAGGGGATTCTGCTTCCTAAAATCAATGGGACTTTACATTCCTTGACGTGACTTATTTTTGAATCTCTTATGTAAAGCTGACAGTTTTTGCTAAAGTGTAATAAATTGCTTAGCGGTGATTTCTTGTTTTTGCAAAAGAAATCAAAAACACAGGACAAATTAATACAATGCAAAATTAGTATTTTTGTAACCTGCTTTTAAAAGTCAACTTGCAAAGAATGTATTTTCTATTTAAATGCTATTTTAAATTCTCTGTCATTAACTGTAAAGTTTTTTGCCTTTTATTATTGCTACCTTAAGCAGTGTCAAGTTTTTTCCAAAGCATAATATATGCAAATGAACTTGCTTTTATACCAGTACAGCATGTTTATTTTATCTCAAAAGCAAATCAAAGGAATATATATCAAAAAATGCAGACATGTGAGAGAATGAGTTTTCCCTTGTGGTAAGGACAAGGTGTATTTCAAGTCACCTGTATCCTGAGAGGATGTTTATGAGTATGGACAACACATATTATTAACTTAATGCCAGTTGAAAGAACAGAGTCCATTCATTCTGCTTCATGTCTCATGACAATTTGAAGTGTTCTGTTAATGGTATCTATCAGTGATGAGGGCAGCGGGGAAGTAATGAAAATCTCTTAACAAAGTAGACCCAAACACTCTAGATGAGACCCTTAAAAGGTATTGTCCAGATGCATGATTTTAGACTCTGGAGGAGCAGAGAAGATTGCCCTTGAGAGAAGAAAAAAAAAAATTGTACATTATAAAATGAGCCCAAGAGCATGCTGGTACAGTAGTTTGGGAACTTATTCAAGACCTGTACAGTGAAGACATTCAATAAAGCTATTAGCAATGTATCTTGATATCAATTCTCAACACTTTTCATCCCAAGCACTTTTATTCAAGGAGAATCTGGCAATGAGGGACAGAGAACAACTTTCCAAGTTGATTAGTTTGGTTTCTTTGACTTTATGGGAAATACCTATTGAGTTTTCTGTTCCATGACACCACTTATCTACAAGGGTAGTGGTAAAACATCAATAAATGATAGTGACAGGCATAATGATGAAGGCAATTCATAGACAAAATGTACTGAAGTAATGCACCAGCAACCCCAGTACAAATGCCTTACCCCCATTCTTACAGATATTGACCTTTAGTTTTCATGTACCTTCTAGAATCCCCCTAAAATTGTTTCCTTTCACTCAGTCAGATCTGGACATTTTAACACAATACTTAAAAGCTGAAACTGTGGAAAATAAAGTGTTTGATATAGCACTTTTACAGAAGGGGCTGATTTAAATGCATGTAGTTATACTGATTCCTTTCCTCAAAATTTCACTAATGAATCAGGATACTATTTCTCAAGATACCTAATTTGTCATCATATTGCCACTGAAATACCACTGGTTTTAGAAGTTCTTGAGTCTGACTTCAGGTAGAAGCATTTTAAATTTTTGGGAAGAAAGAAAAGAAGAAAAGAAAAAAAAGTAATTACTTTTTTTAATTGCTGGTTTTCATTAAAAAGCAATCCTGCCCACAGCCCTAGAAGTATGGATGCAGAAAACTCTTGCAGAAGAGAAAGCAGCTGCTGGGAAGTTGTTTTGGAGAGTCCATCTCCATTGTGAGGCCACAGCACAGCGTGGGTCTGGGCATGAGCCACAGGAAGTTGGGGACCAGCAGAGAGATCCAGGGCCAAAAAAGGGATGTCAGATTGCCCCCTATTTGTCATGAGGAAATTGTTCTGTTTAGCAAAGCTGATGTGCACTCTGAATCCTAATGATAGAAATTTAAGTGGAAGCAACAGTACCTGTTTCACTGGAACAATTTCAGAAGAAATTCAGGTTATAAAGGTCAGTGGGGAGCTAGCTGCTTCTCAGTTTGCTGGAGCAGAGACATTCAGCTTCTCTCCCATTAGCTAGGTTCAAAGTTACCCTCCATTCTTGTCTATGGGTGGGAAACGCATGTGCAGCTCTTCCCCAGCAACTCCCTGCATTTTGTAGACATTGAAAAACAGAGCAGGTGTAGCATGCAGAGGAAGCAGAGGCTCTCAGATGAGCTACAGGTACTTCTGAAGAGATTGCAATTGCTAAAAAACTGCTGTCTAAATCCAGATCTTCACGACTATGTCACTGTAGTCCAAAGGACCAACCTATTTTGGAGCACAAGTTTTAGTTTAATTGTTATTTACACATTTGTATCTTGTGCTTAGAGATTCATCAGTTACAAAGTACAGTTCATATCCTTTTCTGTTGAGATATCATAATTACATTATGCAACATTAGACAAAATAAATTCACACTGTCAAGTGCTATGATTAAGACTGTGCTGACCAGTTTGATTTTAAAATCTTCTCTTCAGTCATGAGTTTCTGAAAAATTTATCTTGTCTAGAAAACTATATGACATAGATTCATGCCAGCAGATGGGAATAATTACTCTGAGTATAATTAATGCAATCTGAAGGGCTTCAATAGTAATGGAGTTATTATGTAACTGCACATTAATTAAATGATCAAGTAACTACTCAGTAATTTCATGGTGATTTGTGCTATATAAGATATTTGCCCTGCACAAACAAACAATGCTGTCAGACAATTCAGAATGGATGTGAATATCTGCATGTTGATACTGAAATATATGCCAGATTTTTATGATGGCTTGCTCCCAAAACAGTGACTGCTTCTGAGCGTATTTTCTGTGACCATGAAGATTAAGAGGCACATCTATTTTTAATGAAAGTGTATATTCATATATACATAAGCACTTTCAGGGGCAAAGATGGAACTATTTCACATTTAGGCTTGAAAATATTAAAGACATGAAATAAAATTATATATATCTGGGTCCTGAATTCAGAGCCCCAGCTATGGAGAAGTTTCTTCCCAAACCTGATCTGTACATAGGGTGGAGTACATGGGATAACTTGTGTTTTATTGTTCATGGCTGCAAATCCCTTGCTGCAAGCTAATTTGGAACCACAAAGTGCATGAATACTTGGGAACAAATCTTGGAAATTCAGTGCTGTACACTGTGGAAAATCAGTATTCAATCAATTCAATATTTTAGTATTACTAAAATATCTTGACAGTTTTGAGAGATGGGGGGTTAAATGAGTCATGGCTGAATTTCATCTTTGGCAGACCAGATTGGGGCACTCTATTATGAATTCTTAGTTGGAGAGTGGTATGTATTTTGGTGTGTGGCAGTGGCTGGTACTGTTTTTTTTCTTTTTCATGCATATCAGAAATAGAAAGAGTCCTGTGTCATACTTAAAACACCTATACAAACCCAAAAGAGAATGTTTTGATTCTAGTGGAATAATTGCATGCATTTTTAATATTTTTTACACCTATGTAGAATAATATCTGTGAGAAGCCTTCTGGTTTCCTTTGAATCTGTTCCCCTAAAATGCAAGAGATCATACAACAGCTAGAGGCTTTAACTTTTCTGGCTTTGGTGTTACCTTGTCCAAGGGCTCCAGAGAGGAGCTGAACCAAATGTTTCCAGGATCCTGACAGACCATTTGCTGTTCACAATGGCTTTATTCACAACTGCCTGCCAGAGAAGTATCGGACATGGGCAGGGCACGGGGAGAGGGATGGCATGCTTGCTGGTGGATCAGGTGATAGGAGCACATCTTGCCCAAAACTGTAATAACAGTAATAATTTTGTAAGCAACAAAGTTGTGCCCGCTAGACCACGAATAATTCACATAGTACATAAACTGAGACACAAATGTGTGAAAGGTATCAGAGGAAGAAAGTTCTGTTCATTCAAGCAGGGTGTAAATAGGAAATATTTCTGGAATATAATTTGGCAGTGCTTTATGTCATCTCCACTCTAAGTTTTGCAAGAATTTTTTATAAGGTTCAACTTAGTTCCTGTTGGGTGCAAGCATCAGCACAGAGCTTGCTTTTCTGAAACTAATGCCAAACGCTGTTCTTAAGTTTTGTGCCATTAGCTGTTGAAACACAAGGGCAAAAGGAAAGGGCAGAAGGCAAAGGGAAAAGGGTAGTGCAATGGGAAAGAGGAAAGGGAAAGGGGAGGGAAAGGAAAGGGGAAGGGAAAAAGGGGAAGGGAAAAAGACAGAAAGGAAGGGAGACAGAATCATAGGATGAATATTCCTGCCCTAAACAGTCTAAAATCCCAGAAGCACACTGACTACTTCTTTATAACTCGTCTCTGAAAAAAGGAATGATGAAGCAAAGAATGTAAAAAATAATGAACAAAAGAAACCAGAATAGTGGAAGGGAGGAAGGAAAATATAGTGTGCTGTGAAAGTCGCATCAAATTAATATATCATTGATCTTTGCCAGTATCCATTACTCAACTTTACTAAAGTAAGGCAGTATATGTAGCATCTATTTTTTTTGTTCCATGCAGGGACAAAAGTCAATATCTGTTATTTAGCTCTTCCTTCTTTTTACAATAGTGAGGGTTTATTTTCATTTCTATATTATATTCTTAAATAGATTTCACAAATTCCTTTATTTACAGAATATGTGAAAAAAATCTTCTCATAACAAAAAAAAACCAAAAACCCTAAAACAAAACAAAAAGCCACTTTAGCTATTGCTCAGGGAATAGAATCATAGGTAGGATATTTTGAAGGCTTTTGGTGAATTACATTTATTTCAGTGTAACAAATCCTAATGCATTGGAGATTCCTCCCCCTATGAACCAGAGGACTGGAGTACAGCTAATAATATCACTAGTGGCAATTATCAAACTTTTTATCTGTCATAGGAAATATTAATGGATTGCATTTTCTTCCATACCAACATAAACTACTGGCAATGAAACATAACACTATTTCAAAGAGGCATTATTATCTTTCTAAATGTCTTAATCCTAATCCTGTGTTATCCTCACACTTCACCCCCCATCTTGCAAACATCCTACTTTTGTTCCAAGTGGTGATGCAGATGATAAATCTCACTAGATCTAAAGATGTCAGTGGAGGCTCCCCCATAGTAATACACACTGTAAACCTCCGAATAACTCCAGCTTTCTGCTGGGATCTCTCAGGGGGTTCTCAGGCCTGAATCCATGAATAAACCATAACGCCTACTCCTTCTGAGCAAGCAAGGTTAACTTAACATACATACACACTACCATTAACAAGGGGAAAGAGTAGTGCATATCTAGAGAGACAAAACCACTTGGACTAAACTATATCTATATCTATTGTCTACATATAATCTAATATGTCTAACCTTTGCATCACAGTGCAACTGTACAACAAACTGAAGCTGATATACTCCAGGTGCCACAAGGGTGTGTTCTCTGATGACCTCACTGAGGTCTGAGCATGCAATTTATTCCTGGAGGCTTCTGATTTGGGGATAAAGATTTTAAACTGGGAAAAAGACCACTACTCTGAGCCAATTCCTACTCTTCATTTTCAAGAGAAGTTTCCAGAGACTTCTTACAGAGACTTCCCAAAGGAAAGTGGAATTAATATCTCCATGCCTATTTCCAGCCACAACCAAAGGCATGTGCTCAAAACATTCCCAAAACTGTCCAGCAGCAGCAACTCGGACTCCTGGAACTGGCAGCCCTGACTAGATAGGAATGTGCATTCAGTCTTGAACACCTCTAAAAAAATGTCTACATATTTGAGGTTAATACCATACACAGGTCCCTGGGGGGTTGTGATAGTGATGAGAATGTAATCTGTACTGCTTTATGAGCCAAAATATCTGAAAGACTGTGTCTTCTTCTTGTAGGAGGAGCTAGCTTTTCCCTACCATCATCTACCCAACACAATGACTAGCATGGTCAAAGTGGGAGAATGTATAGGTACACTTGGCTGTTCATGAGGAACAATTTCAATTATACCATCCAATCCATCTTTATTATTTTTCTTCTCCTCTTAATTTAAATGTATTGGAGAAGTGATCAAAGAGGGGGAAAAAGGAAAAGTAAAGATAGGGAAGAACAGCTGCTATCCATGGAAGCCATAAATGGAGGCTGTCTGTATGAAAATATCCTCAGGAGCAATAAACTACTGGGTGATAATGCACTGGATTTGAATTCAAGAAAACAAATCATGTCTTGCTCAGGACAAAGATCTTGTTCTGGAGGAAATTTCTGATAAATACAGATCAGCTGTCCATCCAGCTGAAAGAATTAACACATGCAAATATTTCTTTACATCCTGTGGAAGTACTGCCATACTTTATCCCTGCCCTGAATCTGGTCCTTTGCTTCTTTCTTTGATCTTGAACCCCTGTACTCTATTCCCAGCCACAGATGGCACACCACCATGTATTTATCCACATGGACACAAGTAGATTAATGATGCAAAACTTCTGTTCAGGAGTGCAAGTACTGAACTATACATGTCCCATGTGAAGGCAGTGGACTCCCTTTGCTGACTCCATTTTACTGGTTGAAATGCTTAAGACTGCTCATTCTGTTAAACAGATAGAAATTCTCTGTATGCAAAGTAAAGCAGAAGTTACAAACAAACCCACCCTCTTGAATGTCCTGATATTGAATCAGCTTAGGTTTATTCATTACCTAGGAGTTATTCCTGATGTAGACAGAGAGAGATCTATGTATCTTAAAAGACGTGACAAAATGTTCTATCAATATTTCACCAGAATGTACTGTAAGAAAACACTAGGAAAGTATTTTTTCAAGATCTTGTAGCAGGAACACACGTTCTCAGAAGGGAGGCAGCTGAATCACTTCACTGGATGCAAAACTTAATCACTACTAAGTTTTTCAACACTTAAAATTCTTAAAGCTTCAACATACATCCTGCTCGTAGAGCTGGTGAAACGTAGCAGCCATTCTGCAAATGAGGTTTATGGAAGCTACTACTGTAGATAAACAATACTGAATAAATAGTGTGTTATCTCCCCTTTATTTTGATTCTGTGGGAGACGAAAATTAACTCACAAAAGATATATGATAAAGGAAAAGGAGAAAGAAATAAAGGAGTGTGTAACCAGCAAGGTAAAATCCTTGCATGAGATGCTCAACATAAAGCATGGGCAGAAATCACTTGGAAGTGGCATATGCTCTTCTGAAGAGACTGATATTTCCTTTTTCTTAGTGGCAAAAGATTTGTGAGTTCCTGAAATAAATTAGTAGAAATGGGTTGAAATTTAATAGTACAAAATGCAAGTCTGGGCATACAAATTACAGGAGTTTGTGGGTAGACAGAGGAGACTGAGAATAGGAAGCAGCCAAGGAAGAAAACCTCACTGTCATAGTGAAAAATACAAGTGTAACATCAGATGTGCTTAGGAAATAGGAGTATCAATAAATCCATCCAGGGCATTGGTGAAAGTACCTGTAATACACTCAGAATCTACACTGTAATATATCGGTATTGTATCTCTGAGGAGTAAACCAAATTGCAGAAAATGGGGATTAAGTTAGTCAGGGAAATAGATAGGGCAGGAAGGGGGACTGAGGAAGCTGGACAGTTTAGTGATGCATTTGCCTATGCGAAGTGGGGACAAGGCTAGAATTGTTCCTTACAAATAACTGCATATGTCAATACCAGGGCAGAGAAAAACTGCCTAAGTTAAAATACCAAAAGAGAAGTACATTTATCTCCACCATGCATGAGCACTTTTACAGCAAAAAAATTAAAATTTTTTAATTATCAAAGCAACAAGCCTTCAAGTCAGGAGAAACGGTTTGAAATCACAGAACTATTTTAGGCATGACTTGTTTACTTTTAAAACGGTATTGCACAATGCAAGTGGTGGCAATATCTGGAGCCTGGACTGACCAGCTTTTGAGTCAAAAATCATTATGTCACCCACTGCTCCCATTTAGAAGGTTGTTGGCTTGTGGCATTTTTTTCCCCAAAATGCTTTTTTTTCCCCCAAAATGGCAGATTCCTGCCCATTGAGCTGCTATTTTATTTTGCCTGCACTTTGCCCCCACCTCCCTGCCATGAGTTTCCTTTGCACCTGTATTCTCTTTTTTCCTTAAAGTTTTAGGCCATGGGAGTACACATTCATGTCATACATATATGCATATATAGGTACATCTAAAAAAATGCCACCTTTTGCACCATTTTCCTGAGCAAAATCTGATATATTTTCATGCATTACACTGTGGTTTCAACAATATTATTAAAATATGCATTGTGGTGCTGCAGCAAAATTAACTGGTATAATACCATGAAGATACTATTTCAAGGAAAAACAGTCATGTTTGTAAACTGCACCATGGCTTCTTATGTAAGTTGCAGATAGGTCTCAGGTTTATTCTGAGTTTATTTTCTGGCTGTACAGAACAATGTCTGAATCCACAATATCCTACAATTTAGGGATAAGAACATTTACCAGTGTTCAGGAACATTTACTAATGTTGGCTATCCAAATGTAATTTTCTATCTATGGGTGCCTGCTGATGGACAGATATACAGTAATCAAATTAAACCTTATGAATTTGCAGGGCAGTTTTTATTCTTCAGGTGTCTTCTATTCACAAAAACTGATCAGCTATATGATGTTCTCTCTTTTGGCTGCAGTGATGCAGATGGGAAAAAAAACTTGGATCAAAGCTCAGAAAAGTTTTTTATTAGATAGTAATACTAATCATAGAGTCTGGAGAATGTATTGGCATTTTATGGCTTAATTGTAACTAATAGTCTTTCCTTGTGAGCATCTAGTATTTGAGAAATTCAGACCCAAACACCATTTCACCTTAAACTGAACCAGAGAGGTATTTACATTGGAGCTTTAGCTTCAGACCAGCACAGGAAAGCTAATACTTTGCAGGAAGGTGTCTGGAGACCAAAAGAAATTTTTCAAGTGTCCATCAAAATGCCCTCCAGACTGCTAGGGAGTTGATGACTGGATTCTCACTACAAGCAGCTAAGTCTTTAAACTCCAGCAGATAAAAGCACTGGTCAAGTCTCAGAGACTAGATATTCCCGCATGGAACATAATACAGCATGAAATGGAGAGAAAGGAGATCCTAAGCTTTTAACCAACAACTCCCTGACAATGAGGCTGAGTGTAAGCAGATGTTGCTGCATAAACAACCAAGCCCTTTGTCCATATAGGCCTTAAGAGGTTAGCTTCTAATGGAAAGGTGGATGGCCTTGATTTACACAGTTCGGCAATAAGGCTGGAAATACCTTTTTATAGCCCTAAAGATAACTATCTTCTTAACACCAGACATTTTGGGAGCACTTTATAACCATTAAAGAGGCAAATTTACTGTTCAACAAAGAAAACAAAGCAAATGTTTAAGGGATTTTGCTAACCAAGTTTTCCATTCTTATCAGAGGTAAGTTCTTGAGAGCCAACTTTTGTGTTTAAAGTGAAAGCTCCCGACCTCAAAGCAACTTATTTGAAGCACTGCGAACTGCAGAGGTCAGTAGGTGAAATTCTAAGTACTTTGGAATCCCTTTTTTTCTTAACATTTTCTCTCTCTTTGAACCTTGGTTCAGGTTTTTCTGGTGGTGTACAAAGGCCAGATGGCCCTACCATGGGCTATCATGGCTTCCATGTATTTGTTAACATCTGAGGTGCACACCTGTCCAGGCAAAGTTTTTGAGGTCCAAATCCTGGCAGGGAGACAGAGTGAAGCAAGGCATGCAGGTGGGATTCACCCTCTGGTGAACCGTCGCAGGCACCTGTTCACCAGCTGCCCTTCAGCTTTGCATCCTGATCCACATCTGCTCAGGGACACCGCTGCCTGTGGCAGAGGGGCTGGAAGTAAATGATCTTTAAGTTCCATACCAACCCATTCTAAAATCACACACCAGGAATTACTCCCTTTATGGTCAAAGCTGATGTAAAATCTTACAATGCTAATGGGAGTGCTGGATTCTGGCTGAACAACCCTCTACACAGGCAAAGGAAGCCATTTTGTCGATTTTGTATCTTGTGTATTTTATACGCTCAGTAGACTAAGGCAGGCAACGCAGTTGCACTTTCTCCTTTTTCTCTGGAGCACACATTGGCTGCTATTTGTTTGTCATGACATTGCATGTTTAGACTCCAAACCATAAGTTTGAAAAAGAGAGCTATTTTCTTTTCCTAACAAAGGCAGCTTGTATAAAAAACAAACCATCAAGACAATATAAACAGAATGGAGGAAAGTTTTCTTAGCAAAACTGTAATACCATCATGATAATCTTTCTGAATGTTGTGACTGATTGCAAGACTTGTTTCCCTGTGACTTGCTGATGATAAATGCATAATTCTGACCAGAATACAGAGTGCAAATCATTGCAGAAATGCACTGATAAAACATTATGCAAAGGACAAGTAACTGGTAACTGAAGACGAAGTCACACTTTCTGTGATATTTATTACTGCAGATTTTAGAAATTAATTTTATAGGTTTATGTGTTGAACACTTTGGGTTTTGAATGTGACGGAAATGCACATTTCTGATCAGAACACAGAATGCCAAATTATTGGGAAAAAACATTGATACAATATCATATATTTGCAAATAGCAAATAACTGGTAATTGCACATAAAATCAGTATCATGATATTTATTATTGCACATATTAAAAACATACTTTTTTTCATTTTATATGTTATACATTTTCTCTTTATTCCCTGACAGGATAAATAATATTTACCTGGTAATAACTGAAAAGGATTTTTTTTAAGGAAAGAAACTGCAAGAATGTGCTTAATTCTCGCATGTGTCATTGCCAAATTAGTATGAAATAACAAAGTTTAAATAAAGAAGTTGTGATGCTACTATAAGCAAAATGGGTTTTAAATGATGCTTTATGATTTCAGTTTTCCTTTCACACTCTCTACCTTACATTGCTTTTTTAATTATAGAAAATTGCCAGTACTGGATTAAATAATGCTCTTAACTTACTATGTTTGCCAGTTTAAAGAAGTCATGCGTAAATGGTGAAGATGCAAATTCTGAGTCATCTGAGTCATATTTCACTGCCATTTGTCATAAAAAAATGCAATCATTGTTTATTTTAAATCCTTTTCACAACGTTTTCAGACAAAAAGAAGTCAAATCGCATATAACACCAGATCAACAAAAAGCAAAGGTCAATGTTCATAATGCTGGTTTTTAAAGGTGGTAGGTCAGTGTGCAAAACTGTCAGATTTTTGAAAATAAAGAAACACATCTTTGACGAAACTGCAAAAGAGAGGTCATGTTTTAAAGCATTTCTTTTAAAAGACAAATACCTCCATAACAACCAGCCCTTGATGTCTCTGGCACAAGAGACCTGCAAAAGTCATTAAGGCTGTTCCAGTGAAGCTCCTACAGTTGCTTCACTTTAGGGTGGGTGTAAGCATGCTCAAAATTAAATTACTTTAAAATAAAGTCAGAACACTAAGCAATATCCTGCTTTTGACTCAGCAGGGTTTCCCGTGAGAAAAGAAAGTGGGCAAAGACAGCTTAAAGAGACAGACAAACATATTTACCCCTAGGTGGAAGGTACAAATCAAATTAGCTTTCCACAAAAGAGAGATGTTTTCTCCTTCTGTTCAGATGTCATGGTAGTGAGGAAACATTGTCTGGGGCCAAGTAAAATGGCACAAATGCATTCATCTAAGCTACCATTCATCCTGTTCCAAGGACTAAACAGAGCACATAAAAGAACAGCACTGCTGAAGCACTTCCTAGTTACCAAATGGGGACTTGCAGAGGAACATGGGAGAGGAAGGTGGGGATATTTCCAGCATGGATTTCACTGTTGAGGTGGGAATGACAGAGGATTTCATAGACCTGATGAGGCTGGATACAAAATGCCATTGCCACAATCTGATTGCCTCTTTGCCTTGAGGGGAAGCATCACACTGTGCTTAGTGTGGTATATTGACAGGTACACCACAAAACCTTTCCTCTCTGTCTCTAAAGCTGGAAAACAATAGAAGCACTTCCTGAAAGTCAAGTATATCTTTTATTGCGCTTCATTAATATGCATAGTTTTGGCACTCAGTAGGGTTCAGCTGGTATGCTTTCCAGTATCTCATTCTTTATTTATATGAGACTGGGAGGTGTGACCTACGGAGCCAGTTGGCTGTCATGAATTGGAATCTTCATTAAGCCTTGTGAATTATGCATTGACTGCTTATAAAACCAAGATCCACGGCTGATCCATCAAGGACTCTTAACTGCTTCCCATTAGATTGAAAGGTCCACAGATTGGTAAAAAACATACTTGTGTGCTGTACACTGCAGAAATCACAGTACCAGTGATCCAGGGAAGTCTTTGGGGATTTTGTGCCTCATGCTCAACAAAGTCAGTCTAATCTTTTTTTTTGTATTTATTTGAAGAGTTTTAGAGTTGCACTTCTGCTTTTGAAAGTCACATTTGCACTATGTTTGTCTAGATTTTGAGCTTTCCTTCCAATCATTCAGCACCCTCTACAACAAATTGGTTTTTTGTCAGGCTTAGAGGTCCGTATCTGGCGAGAAACCTCTTTATATAGATATCAAGTTCTACTTTTTGTAGGGAATTCAGTATTAAGAAAGATCTCTCAAGAATACAGATATTCACATAAAGAAAGCTCTTGCTTGCCTGCAAGGTCATTTTTTATTTTATTGGAACAGATTAAACATCAGACAAAGGCTAGATTTCATTTTCAACCATTGCTTCTGGGTTTTGTATGTGCGTTAAGGTTATATTTGTCTTAGTGCTTTTGAAATAAAGTTGAATACAAAGATTTTATTCTCTAAAGCTGGTGGTCAGGATTTTATATGCATTTTGAAAGCACAAATTATATCTTTTCCTTAAACGCTACTGTTTACCTAGAGATGACTTAAAAGAGAGGCAAATGGTTAAAATAAACTAAAAAAAAATCTGGGAAATATCATATGTCAAGATCAATGAAGGATTTTAGTAGTCTTGGTCACTTTAATGATATCAGCAGGTCTCAGTACAGAAAAGTTGCCTTATGACATTTTAGCTTGAGATTTGTAGTTGCAGTATGATCTGTGCCAGCCAAAACTGTAAAAAAAAAAAATCTAAAACAAAACAAACAATCAAATAAAAACAAAACAAAACAAAAAATTCTACTGAAAAGTCTCCATGTCATTTTTCCTTTTGCCGGGAGGGGTTATGCACCAAATTTAAGTGATAGTCTTTCTGCTCAACCATACCTGCCGAAGTGAGTAGCAACTCTATGTGAAGCAGCTGGGAGAAGTAAAGCTCTTCTCGCACAATATGAATTCACTGCATTGTTTGTGATAAGTTCTGTGGCCTGGCCTGAAAGTGGATAGCCTGATCTATGAAAAGGTCATGGGTGAGCCTTGTGTAAAATGGTATTGTTTACAGTTTTTTTAGTGAAGAGATTAGCTGTCATTTATTTCCACATACCTTAACAAGAGCTTTGAAGGTTCCCAGCAAGAGCATGTTCTTTTCTCTTTCTCAGCCTGTCACATACTTGTCAGATTCAATAAAATTCCTTACCTGAATTATGCAGATTAGGTTTTGTTTTGTCCAGCACCCATCATTGTTCATCTCCACTACAGCTGAAACTTCTAGCAGCCCTCTTGCTTATACTGCCTGATTTCAACACTCCTTAGGTCAAGACCTTTCAACCTCAGGGCTTGACTTATGCCACAACCATTTGACAAATCATCCAGGCCTTCACAAAAGCTGGTTGAGCTCCAAAGTGACTGCTCTCTAGACACCACTGTTTCACTGTTTTGACATTTCCTTCTCACTTTTCCCCTCAGTAATCAGACAAAGGAAGAAAAAGACATTTGTGTCCAAGGAATGCTTTCATTTAGGGCTGTGATAAATGACTACCCTTTCCAACAAGCTATGGTCCCACTGTAGGAGGAAGTTTCTTCACAAGGACAACTACCCACTTTAAGCTTTGGGAGGCAAGAGGGTGTGTGAGACACACATCTTCCACTGTAAAATCCGCACAGTGCATCTATTGATCATATATAGTTTTTCATCCAGACAATGTAAAAGAGTTAAGCAAGTTATCCAGACACTCCATTCATAAGTTAGCATGCACAGGACACTGTTGCATGTTTAACATGTTTAGTATCATGGATGGAATAGCAGTCCAAGCTGAGCTAAAATATACATGGTAGAAATGAAGAAAAAAGCATACTACTTCCATTTATTTAAGGATTCTGGGTTTTGTAGGATGGACAGAAAAGATGGGAACTTTTAATCCCAGCTCTTATACAGATTCCTTTTTTTCTTCCTATGGTCAATTTGTTTCTCAGCTTTAGACTGAATGGCTTCAGTCTCACCATTCATGACCTGCAGAATATAAGTATGATATTTGCAGATTCTTTGAAGTGTTTGGGAATCTCCAAGTGAGGAGTTCTGTGTGAAGCCAAGGCATTATTAGAAGCAGCACCAATTATAGCATCATTCTTCTACTAGGTGTCTCCAATTTAAAGCACTGCTTAATTCAGAAGAGCTCATTCTTGTCAGTGCTTGTTAATCCCTTCTGCCCATTATTTTTCATGTATTTATATCGAAATAACACTATTGGACTAACAATGATTTGATAAATTAGTAGAGCATGAAAACTTTGAAAGTATTTTAAGGTGTTCAGATCAAGGTCTTTTAATTGTGGAAGTTAGTATGGTTAAAACAAAAATGCCACTGTAATGTCAAATATTTCTTAATAGAAAGAACTTATGTCAACCATGTTTTTATAAGCTTCTTTCAGATTATTGTGTTAATGCTTATTGTTCCATTGGAAAGAATGACTGCCAAATGAGAAATAATTGAAACTGCATGTGATTTAGTTGCTAAAGCTGAAGTGAGGAATCAGTGTATTACAATTTATAGTATGGTTATTCTGTCTCTTATGTTCATGCATTAATTAGAACATTACCAAATCATATTACCAAATCATTCAAATAATTTTTATGATCTGATACTACAATAGGATTAATAAACCAACAAAGTTACCTTCCAAGTTCTATGGATGATATATGACCCTTTTCTCCAAGGCTTGTAATTAAGACCACAACAAACACAAGAATCTTTTAAACACTTGTGTGGCACAGGATTAGTATGCTTTTCTCTGTTATACTGCCATCTCAGGACACTACTTGTTCCTCAAGAAACAAGAGAGCTGGAGTGGTTTACTTAGAATCATAGAGTCATAGAATGTATGAGTTGAAAGGAATCCATCAGGATCATCAAGTCCAACTGCTGACCCTGTGTAGGACACCCCAAGAATCACACCATGTGCCTGACAGCATTGTCCAGGTACATCTGGAGCTCTGATAATAGAGTAGGTTAGGTGTATTTGCAGTGTATTTTCTCTGAAGTATGAAAAGAATGGGGAAAACAATTGCACCTAAAAATGTTGGCTTTCAAGGGACTGAAGTCCCCCTTCTCATTTCCCTTGTGCATCATGTAAAGAAATCCATAATATAATTATTTTGGAAGAAACCTTGCTATTAACTAAAAAAATCCATTAATTTGACATAATTTTTTGCCTCTGAAAAAGGAAAGACTCTCTTAAGTTTCCTGTGCTAACAAGCTGGACTGGAGAGACTTATGTACGTGAAATAACACCGCCCCAGGGCCGGTAGCAACACACATTCCAGCTCACACTTCCTCTCCAATACTTGTGAACATATTCAGTACAGGGGTGGGATGGGGTGGGAAACCATGGAAACCTGTCTGGGAAACCATTAACTAGTGCAGCATTATTGAAACAGTTAACCAGGCTAAACCAACCATTGCAAATCTAATGATGCTGAAAAGCAGCACAGCCACATCCACACTCCTTCCTCAGAAAAAGTGTCACATTGTTATTAGGATCTTGACCTGCCTTCACCTACAGAGCTCAGTCAGATGCAAACTGATACCTTCCCAGTAGTTTCTATCAAATACCACAGTTCATATTTTCAGGAGATGTTCACTATGTGTCTTCTGGCTTTCTTGAATCTGCAGGATCTTAGTTTGTGGGACTTAGCTATACCTTAACTTTTTCTTTGTTTCCAACTCATATCTTGAATGTATTCTTTGCCAGTTTTAAGGTTCTAAATGTCCATTTGCAAATATGTTTTGTGGCTTTCATTAAGAACAAGTCATGCACTGGTCCTAAGGTAGTGTAATAAGCAGTAAAATAAAATCGCCGTCAGAGACTGTCCCAACAAAAAAAGGACTGAGTATTTTGACTACTCTCAAAATTAGAGAATTATAGAATTTCTATTGCTAAATGTGTTAATACTTGTGTAATAAGCATGATACATTCTGCAACAGGGAGTTAGCACTGGTGGTTGAGGGAAGAGCAACTGCTGTACTCTGCCTGGACTTGTGCAAAGCACTTGGCACTGTCCTGCATTACATCTTTATCTTTAAAATGGTGAGGAATAGATCTGATGGATAGATCACTCAAAGTATAAGGAGTGCCTATATGGTCTCACTAAAAAGAAACTTGACAGTCTTGAGACCTGAGCCTGTGTGAAGCTTATGAAATTCAACAAGGCCAAATGCAAGGTCTTACATATGGATCAAGGAAATCCCAAGCACAAATACAGTTTGGATGTAGAATGGACTAAAAGCTGTTCTGAGGAGAAGGTCTTGGGATTGTTGCTGGACAAGAAACAACACAACCTAGCAATATTATGTTGCAGCCCAGAACAAACTGTTCCTTAGTCTGTATCAAAATCAACATGGCCAGAAAGGTGAGGAAGGTAATTCTCCTTCTAATCTGTTCTTGTAAATCCCAACCTTGAGCACTATATGCAGCTCTGGGACCCCCAACATAAGAAGGAAGTGAAACCACTGGAGTCCAGAGGAGGCCATGAAGACAATGAGAGGGCTGGACTATTTCTGCTGTGAAGACAGACTGAGAGACTTGGGACTCTGGAGAGCCCTTAAAGCAGTTTGAGTACCTAAAAGGGGCTGTGGGAGAGCTGGAGAGGGACTTTTGAAAAACGATATTAAAGATCATCTAATTCCACCCTCTCTGCCATGGGCGGAGACACCTTTCACTTGATCAGGCTGCTCAGAGCCCCATTTAACCTGACCTGAAGACTTCCAGGGTTGGGGCAGCTACCACTCCTCTGGGCAACCTGTTCCAGTGCCTCACCACTTTTGTTGTAAAAAATTTATCCTAATATTTAATCTAAACATAATCTCTTTCATCTTGAAGCCGTTCCCCCTTTTCCTGTCACTACAATGTTCTTGCAAATAGTCTCTCTCAATCTGTTGTCTAGGCTTCCTTCAGGTGCTGTGAGGCCACAACAGGTACCCTGGAGCCTCTTTTCCAGGATGAACAAGTCTTATTCTCTTAGACTTTGCTCTTAGGAGAAGTACTCCATCCCTCTAATCACCTTGGTGGCCTCCTCTGGACTCACTCCCTCTTGGAGAGAGGGTGATATCCTTCCTATTCTGGGAATGCCAGAGAAGGATATAGTACCTGGGTGAGGTCTCATGAGAGTGGATTAAAGTGTTAGAATGCCCTTCCTTAACCTGCAGGCCATGCTACTCTAGATGCAGCCCAGGACATATGTGGCTTTCTGGGATGCAAAGGCACATGGCTGGCTCATGTCCAGCCTCCACCCACCAGCATCCCCAAGTCCTTCTGGGCAGGGCTGCTCACAGTCTGTTCATCCCCCAGCCTGTGTTGATATCTGGAGTTGCTCCAACCCAGGCGCAGCACCTTGCACTTGGTCTTGTTAATCTTTATGATATTCTCGTGGGCCACTTCTTAAGCCTGTCCAGGTCCCACTGGATAGTATCCCATCTTTCAGGAGTATCAACTGCACCGCTCAGCTTGGCATCATCTGCAAATTTGATGAAGGTGTATTTGATCCCTCTGTCTATGTCATTAATGAACATGTTAAATAGCACTGGTCCCAGCATGGAGCCCTGAGGGACACCACTTGTCACTGATGTTCACTGCAACTCTGAGCTATTGATCACTACCTCTTAGATGTGACCATCCAAAAAAATTCTTATCTAGTAGTTCACCCATCAAATCCATCTCTCTTCAGTTTAGACAGAACAATGTTGTGGGGGCCTGTGTCAAAGGCTTAACAGGGATCCAGATAAATGCAATCTGTAGCTCTTCCTTTCTCCACTGATGTAGTCACTCCATGCAAGACAACAATAACATGAAAACATGGGCCAATGGTACTTGTATAAAAGCAACAAAACCGTTCAAGACATGTCAGCTGTATCTATTAGCAAGTATTAAAAAGTGTTTAATTTTTAAATTAAAAAATTAATCATACTGTACATGAGAACAGGTTAATCTCATTTGCAGACAAAATACTACTAGAAAAGGAATTTTTAGGCATGTTTTCCTTACAAATTCCTTGTGTACACATTTTTAAATTTTAACGAAGATAGAATATAATTGTCAATTGTATAATTGAATACTTTTGCCTCAGGATTTTAGTAAATCATGGAAAAGGGGTTTATGTTCTTAAAGTGGGGTTGGTCTAGCCTGTGGTCACAACAATTTTGTTCACTTCTAAAGATCCAACTCTGCAAGTATCTGTTTTTACACATACCTCAATTAACAATAGCAATAGCAATAGTTCTTGGCACCAAAAACCTGTTCCTGTTTTAACCCTGTTTTAATAGAATTAATAGAAATGCTCCAGCCTAGAGAAGCTGGGCACATTACACACTTTGCCTTTCTTTGTTGTTTCAGGATAAGTTTTCTGCACCTCCCCAAAGTAGGTATTTTTCTGCTTGTCATGGTGGAAGGTCTTCACCTGAGCTTACTCTGGTGTGTCCAGTGACCATGGCTCAGCAGAAGACATGGTGAGATCTAGTTTTCCCTGTGCTGATGAGACAGGAGGTGTTCCTGATGAAGGTATGTTAACTGTTGAGAGGTTAAGACTCAAAATGTATCATACATACAGATAAAAACCGAAGACGAAGAATTGGCACCTGACCATCTAATATATGACCTTGAGTCTCTTTCCAGACCATTGCATCCAGTAGGCGAAGCTGCTGTTCCTGTATCATCTCTGGTCCTGCTTGGCTGGGTACATGTGCAGAACTTGCATTTGAATGAGCTCCTGCAGACAGCTTAAAAAGACTTGTTTAAGAGATTGAGAGGTTTTTTTCTAAGCAACATACAACAAGACATCACACATGACTACGTCTAGTTCAAGATTCACTACAAGAGAAGAAAGTGAAGACATGCTTTCACTTCAAGTTTTTCAAAATCACAAATAAAAATAACAGTTCTGCAGCTATTATTTTCACTGATCTGTTATAACTGTTTTATTGTACTATCTCTTTCAACATCCTTGCTTCAATTGCCATACTTATATGGACTCACACATTACAATTTTGTATCAAACTAACGAGTGAAAGCTTGTAAAGATTGTAAAGAACTGCATAACACAACAAACTCCTAAAGACATATAGAAATGTCTTAATTTCTCTAGTTTCAACTGTGTATATTAGTTAAAAAAAAAAAACAAAAACAAAACACATTTATTCCTGCAGCACCTATTGGATGTTAAGAGCAATAAAAGCTGAATGTTCTGTATCAGATGACTTCTGGAGAGGGGAACATGCAAAGGTGCTCACAGCAGTGAGGTGCTTTCCAGGGGCATTACAGCTCTATCACAGGAAAGGAAATCAGAGTAGCTTCTTCCCTGCTGACCTTGAAAGATTTGTAGATTCAGTTTCTATTATCATCCTGTATTTCTGTGAATGACTCGTACGACATATTGACAAAGGGCTAATGTTTGTAAACCATGCTGGCCCAGCAGAGAAAAATAGTCTAATATAGATGGAATAACACTTCTTCAGGAAATATTTTGATAATTTCTATTACATTCATTGAACACAGAGAACACAGAGAAAGCTACTTGACAATAGTGATAAATTTTAATTTTCATTTTATTCTCAAAATTCATTTTGCACTAATGAAATGCCTTTAAGACCTCACAACTGGTCCTTCTGTACAGGACAAAACTGAGTTCTACATGAAGATAAGTACAGAGTAAGTAGTACTATCTTCAGTTATTCTTACCTTACTGTTCTCAGAAATATCATTTTTTAAATCAGATATGCTTTATACCAACATTCTATACCTTAAAGGATTTGATGCATCTAAAGGAGTTACCATTTTTTGTGATCTAATATCTCGGCTGGTGTAAATCAGAGTAACTACAGTGACATCTTAAATATAGCCCACACTTAATGTTGTTCATAACAGCCTCCAATAAGATTGCTGTCATATGAATTATTCTTCTGTAATACACACAGTAACAGGTTTGCTGTAGTTCCATTTATAAATGTAGCCCATTAAGAAATTAGAAAAATACCGTGTCCTGAACATAGTAAAAAACATACCAAAAGTGATCAGCACAATCTACAGATAATTAACTTCAATGGATGGTTGGCTACAATAATTTAATTGCCAAATACTAAACACTAGTCAATTCAAAGGTTATAAAATGTGATTATTGAACACAATTAAGGCATGTTAGAATAATATTTTCATGCAGACATACTGTATCTCTATGGCATATCTCATACTGGAGTGTGAATTTGCACAGTATTGCAGTTCTAGTGACAGCAAGAACATGTGAGTGATTACATCCTTTAAAACAAGCTGTATGGAATAGTATTAATTCTCTAATCAGTAAATGTTCTCACTTCTGCCTTTTCACAACAGAAAGTGAAAAGATATTATATTCATTGAGGGGCTAGGAAAGAATAATACAAATTTAGTTAACTTGTGTCTCAAGCCATATTTTACACTAAACGTTTTTAAAGTTTTCACTTCATATTAATGAAGAAAAAAAAAGCCTAGAAAATATGTGCTACTTTGGACAAGCTTGTATGAGGAAAAGCAATTTTTACTATGCTGTCTGTCATGACAACCTAAGTTTTTCACCTAGTAAAATCTACAGATTGCCAAATATTAAATGCTGTTAGTAACTGTGGCTAATGCAAAAACATTTTTATTTAGTTACACTTCAACTGCAATCAAATCCCTAATTTATGAAGTGGGTTTTCCCTTTTGATCTTTTGCTGAAGTTCTAGCATGGATAATGTAGTGAAAAAGTGAAGAAAATAAAAGAGAAATAAAGGAAAAAAGTGCAATAAAGGAGAGTTAGGGAAGGTAGAGAAGAGCAAAGTGGAAAGTTTTAGCCCTACTAATGTAGGGCTAAAAACAAAATAGTGGAAAATTTATAAAAAAGGAGCTTAAAAAAGGAGGTTTGCTAATACAAATAAAAATAAACACTAGAAAGGAGGAAGTACCAGTTGAGAAAAACAAAAATTTAGGAAGAGAGAAAATACAAAGGAAAGAATCTGATATAAAAGAAAGATGAATCTGAGAGGTTTTGAAAAAAGTGGAGCATTTGTTTCTAACTTAAACATTCTTCTCCTCTCTGTCTTCATGCATCTCCAACTCTCAGTTGAATTATAAGAGGTAGAAATGTTAAAATTATTTTTCCATATCAACACTGAGAATTTTGCAGACCATCCATGGGAAAGCAAACTTCAGTGTGATATTTTATAACAGATCCTGAAGATAACAAACCGTACAGAACTGACAACCTCATTTCAAGGCTCTGCTGAGGACTGAGTCACCATTTTAGAGCGTCCTACACCACAACGATGAACATTTCATACCTGTGATTCATCTCCCTCTTTACTGCCTTCTCACTATACTTTCATCCACGAGCAGAGTTCTATTGCTGCTTTCACAATCTTCTGTTACCCTATTTAAAGGATTCTGTCCAAGAAATTCTCCCCTCCAGAGATCAAGTAATAGCTGATTCCACAAAGTGTGTGAGAAGATTAATGTCAGCAGAGAGCAGATGTTGTTGTGTCTTCCAACTATTTTATAAGCCTTTTTCATGTTCCTGTCCTATTCTTACTTTTTTTTAGATATGAATCATAGATCCACAGCACCTTTCCAGGAAAGACATAGACAATGCTTTGAAGAAAGTGTCATTCCTCAAAAATCTTCAGAAATTTGCCTTGGGCCTACCTCAGACTACTGCAGTGTTACATGGTCAAAGGTCTGCAGCCGTCCACATATTTTCTGTATTTGTTTTGTCACCATCAAAGTTTCAATTTCTATCCTCTTGGTTGTCATCTTTATATTGAAATCTTTCTCCTAGTTTTTTCCTCTTTCCTAAAAACAGATCAATTTTCACCATTTTTACCTCCTTCAAAGACCATGTTTGGCTTATTGCTATCAGTATATCATGTCTTTCCCTTCCAATTGTGTACCTTATAGAATGACAACTTCTTCTTCTTACCCTTTCTAAGAAATTTCAATGCAATATGAAACTCATGAAATGGCTTACCAGTTTTAGGGTATCAGTTTCTTTAATGAGGATGCTTTAACACTGAATTTAAATTTTCTTGCCAATTCTGGATAATTTGAATACTCTCTTTTTCAACTTTTTTTCTCAATGGAACATAGAATTATTCCTGGATCTGGTCTTATAAGATTGGGTTTTACAGGACCTCTTTTCTATCTGCTACTCTTTTGGCCTACAACCAATTAATATTATTCTGCTCTGTCCTACTTGCAGTCTTCTTTCCTTCCCCTCCCCTTCTCTTTCCCTTGCCCCCTTCCCCTTCTCTTTCCCTTTCCCCCTTCCCCTTCTCTTTCACTTTCCCCTTCCACTTCTCTTTCCCTTTCCCTTCCACTTCCCCCTTCTCTTCCCCTTACCCTTCCCAAACCTTCCTTTCCTGAACCTTCCCAAACCTTCCCTTCCCAAACCTTCCCAACCCTTCCCGACCCTTCCCTTCCGGAACCTTCCCGAACCTTCCCAAACCTTCCCTTCATCTTCTCTTTCCTCTTCTCTTTCTTCTGGATTTTTTCCTCTTCCCATCCCTTCAAATCAAATTTGTTTTAAAACCAGGGGGATCACTTGGGAAAAAAACATTAAAAAATCTCCATCATTTTCTTTTTGTCTTCTTTGTTCATGATTTCAGAACATTTTTGAACCTATCGTGATCATGACATCACAGGATGTGTTGCTCTAACTTTATGCTTACATGTAGGGTTGCAAGAAAGGTAACAAGTATGATAAAAATTTTTTTTAGAGCATTTTCCTCCCAAATAAACCTTCAAAATTATGAGAAGAGAGATAAAACTCTCATTTTCTTTACAAGACAAGAACTTTACTCATATCACACTTGTCCCTTGCCCTTTTTGTTTTTCTCTTGTAGCCAGCAGTAGGTGTTAACCTGTTTTGAAACCTTGTTATAATTGGGGAATAAGAAAACACTTGCCTTTTTCTTATTTGGAAGTAAAAGAGAGGTCAGCTTTATTTTCTGATGTAGGAAACCCTTAGGGCTTTCTTTTCAAGGAGCAAAATGTGTGAGTGGAAGGAGGGCTCAGCAATCACAACTTTTAAATCACAGCAGATGAAACCTATCCTCTCCCACATACAATTCTTACTTCAGGTAAAAAAGAGTGTGACAGTTGATATTACTTACAGGTATAGACAGCATCTGCCATTCTGAAGGGTGAAAAAAAGTCCCATACCTTTGCAGCAGTGAAGATAAAACATTCAGGTTTTAATTCTTAGTAAAGCTTTTCTGCAAATGGGAAGCTCATTTAAATAAACTCTATTTCCAGCCATGCCACAGCTCTCATGATGGAGAGAATTCACCCCAGTCAAAGTATCACTGTTTCTCAGATAGTCTGCTGTTCCAGGAGGAAGAGCCTTCTGCATTGTGAAATGTTTCTTGATCAGGACATCCAGGACAGTCTGAGTGTCCAATATAATTTTTTCTTTGCATTGCGCAGTGAATCAGAGAAGCACCTCTACTCAAACACCTTGAAGTCATAAAAAGTCAACAGAAAGAATCCAAAGAGTTCTTGTTGGCTAAAGCTCTCTACTGGTGAACAGTAGAGACAGTAAACTTTTCACTAATACCTTTATACTAATTCCTCTTACATCTGTGTTTGCAAATATAAGTTTTTTCCTAACTGCGTTTCAGACTCTTTTTACATTGAATTGCTATATTACTTCATTGATTATCCTTCTCATTTAATATATTTTTTTCAAAAAGCTGTACTTCCACCATTTCTTCTGTAGCATCAATAAGAAGTTGTCACAGAAAACACTGATCCTGATCTTATGGGAACAAATTGAAAAATGTCCCATAGGCTTCTGTGCAATATGATTAGGCTTTAAACAGCTATTTGACCAAATATGTAGAATAAAAGGGTTTCATCAATTTATAAAACAGGCTTCTCTGAGAAACTCCATTTACAATACAGACCTGGAGCTAGGAAAATTAAGATCACTAAGACAGTTTGCAAAAATGTTGGCTTTTTCATATTACTTCTCCTCTGTAGGCTAGCATTTATGTATTTTTAATCTGAGCTGAAGGAGTTTTCCTCCTGAAATATTGTTGATTAAGACGTTTTATTATACAAAATGGACAAATGTAGAGGTGGCATTTGAGTTTCTAGAAACTTTTTACCTTTGGGCAGATTTAGAAGTGCAAAGATGTTTTTAAAGAGTAAATTTATTGGTTTTGTAAAATTTCAGGAAAATTTTTTTAGTATTAAGTTCCTATATCTTAGGAAAACAGACTAATGTTCTCTACTTGTTCTGATAGCCTCCCTTTAATTTCTTCCTCTTGCCTCTCAAATTGTGCTCTTTTCAAATCTTTTTCTCATTTATTTTTTCTCTTAATATAGACTTTTCTTTATCCCCAAATCTGCTGTCTAGCCAGGGCATGATACCTTTTTTTACCCTCTGCACATGCACTCCTGCAAAAACGTGGCAGATTGTTCTGAAATGTTAAGCAAAACAGCTGCACCTAATCACTTGCATAAGGAAGGGGTTTGGAGCTTCAGTTTCAGATCTCATCTGCCTGGAATCCCATATTCCCTGTGTCTAGATTGAGTGACAGGCAATGTCAGAGGTCTTTGATATATGGACATCATATTCAGAGCCAGTGGAAGATACCCTTATTTAACAGCTGCAGCAGGTTTTTTAATTTGATATAACTTCCAGACATTCTAAATGTTGCTCCCACAGAGAGAAGCACACCATCTTTAGCAGTCATTTATCAAGCTAGAGATAATTCAAATTATGGAATTGAATGTGTGTTTCATGCATCACTTATCTATAAAAGTGACAGAGGATGTCAGGCATACAGCTGCTTGCAGAGACAGAGTCCATTGCCTTTTTCTCTTTAATGCACCCTGAATGTTGTCCCATGAGGACTGCATTTCCTCAAAGTGTGCTGTACATTTCACTCAAAAGGTCTTCTTGAGCTGAACTGTCTGACTTTTTACCTTGATGTATCTTGGACAAATCAAGTTTGCAAAGAGTAAGTCTGAGTAAAATGATGCAGAAGACTATATGATCGTTGTGTAAGGTCCTCCTTATCTGATCAATCAGATTGTCTCACCTAATGAAGTACAAGACTGGGTGTGAGCAAACTCTTTTCTCCTGTGATGTGTAACACAGAGGAATTCACAAACTTTCTGATTCACAAAAAAAAAGGTTAAAAAGTAAAATTAATGGAAAACATGTAAGAAGTGAAAAGCCAACTCTCCTCCAGTGTACAGCTGGCTTTCAAAATCTTACTGTTCAAGATGACAATTTGAAAAGTATGTGGAGACAAAAGGTGACACTTAACATTGGAATAATAAGAAATTGTGACGGATGAGCTTTCAAACAAATATGTAATTACCAAAGGACAATTATATGTATTCTATTAAGCATTACCATTGTATTTATCTTATTTAGATGTTACATATTTCTGCTGAAATGGTTTGATTTAACCTTTTCTACAACATTTTATCAAACTGATCTTTGTGACCAGTGGTGCTTTGTAATGTGAATGGTGCAGAAGGCAACAGCGGATGCTCAGTGCTTTCAAACCAAGCTCAGTTCACCAAGCATAAATGCAAAGGTCAGTTAGTACTTTCAGTTCTATCCTTCTACAGTTCAACTGCAGGAACAATTATCCCCATCAATATTTATTTGCCTAAGTCTAAACACACAGTTCCACATGTACAGGCAATAGTCCTGTTAAAGTGCAGTTAATTTTCAAGCATAGAGGCTGAAATGGACTACAGTGTTACTGAAAATGAGTAGAAGTGTGCTTCCCTAAGGTAAAATACACTCCGTAGCCTATGTATTATGAAATTAGATTTTTTCCATGGTTCTATTTGGTGGATTTAATCTGGGCAATCCTCTCTATTCATCTCTGGAACATGTCTTTTTCAATTTTTTCCTGGAGTTCATTGCAAAAAAGCCTTGATTGCCTTGTTCTCTGATTGGTCACTGTGGAGTCAGAAAGGAAGATAGCACTGAGGAGGGCTTATTTATTTGATTTCTTCTCAATTTAGCTCCTTAGAAAACCATGCTTGTTTTCTTAGATCCTCTGTTCTAAAATAAGTCAGAACTTGGTTTGGTTTTGATTCCCCCTCTATAAAGAATTTAATGCCATTATAACACATGACAGAAGACACTGATTTTAGCAACTGAAAAATGGGTTTGCCACTGAAAGAGCACGTGCATTTAGAATTATAATTTTTCAAGAGATTCATCCTATTAAACCTGTATCATGCTGTTTATTTCTGAAATCATGTATTTTAAAGTAAATATCTGGCTACCAAATATATATATATGTTAGAGTTAACTGACACAGAGTTTAAGTAGCAGAGTGAAGAAATTACTTAGGAACATGCACGGAGTAAAAGTAATGGAAACAAAAGCTTCCTTTTTATTCACAGACTAAATACAGCATACAGCAGCTGCACTGTATGCTAAGCCCATATTAGCCTCTTTATGACCTCAGTTTTGACCTTAAACAAGGTTTCTTGCTCCATTTAAGAGAAAATATTATTTTTCTTTCTAACCTGATTTATCATGAGCTTCTTTTGAGTGCAACTTTTAGTTAGCCTCATGGAAATAAGCTAAATACCTGCGTTTGATATTACAGATATCTTCATTTATGGGAAGATAAGGCCATCTTATATGAAGCCCATGCAATGACTCTCCTTGCAATTACAAAGCTAAAAGTTGGTGCTTCACTGTTCCACAGTGTGCTTCCAGATTATAAAACTAAGCCATCTGTTTTCACATCAGAATGTAAATCCTAGCTACAAATGTAGTTACTCAGAGTGTCCTACAAAAGCCACTCAAGAACATGGTTCACATTGTTAGTGTTCTAGGACTTCTCTGTGCTCATCAATCTGAGTAACTCTCTAATCTTGGCATAGTAACAAAACATTTAAGGTACTAAATATTGGAAACCCAAAGAAATAAATAGTCTTCATAGGGAAGAATAAATCAGTTTCCAAGTTTCTTCATAAAGGACAGGAAAGTTGACCCTATTTGAATGCCAGACTAGGTAATGTCTGTGTCATAAAACTGACTGAAAATACTAAGCTTTTTTTCTCATTGTGTACAGAGTGTTGAACATCCAGAAACCCAAACTGCTTAGGAAGTTGCAGACCAAGGATTTGTTTTCCAAAGAAAGTAAGAGAAAGTACAGGCAAAATACTTAACTGTCTATCTTCATGGTCTGTTGTCCAAGGTGAGAAAATATGTCAGCAAGCCAGGCTTGGGGTTTCTTTGTAGACTGCGCAGGTAAATCCAAAAAGGAACTTCATGTACAGTTTTGGATTTTAGGGTTAGGCACCAGGTACGTTAAGTTTAAATGTTGCACTTGAGTGCATTAAGCACCAAAAAATCTTTGGTCTTGCCCCTTCCTCACACAAAGATGAAAGCCATGCTATGTTTCTACGACAACAGCACTAATTGCTGTATTACTAATAACCGTATCAAACTTCAGTTTGGACCTACTTCATGCATATGCAGTCTTAGTCTTGATTTTTTCTTGGGCAGAAATTTTTCATTTGGACTGAATCCTGTCAGCTGGTAATCATTTTTATTTTATTTTGTGTACGAATTATAAGTATAACAACATATTCTTCCAAATTTTCATTCACACCTCACCAGCTCAGAATTCAGATGCCATAAAACTCAGCTCAATATATTAAAAGCAGACCCTTCTCAACCTAAACTTTAGGACTATCTTAGGTTTTCCTGTTCTCTCTACAAACAGTCAGTCTTTTGCATTGCCTTTTTTAAGGACCAACAAAATTCATGAACTTCCCCCGGAAAGGATGCTGCAATTTGTACAGAAAATAATATACATCTAACCTGTGTCTCTATTCATTTTTCCAATTGTTTAGAAACCAGTTTCTTGTACTGAAGCTATGAATATATTGTCACTTTCCAAATCATACATATTTTTGGTATTGAAGATTATATTGATCTCAAATCGGCCATCATCCAAGATAATTCTTTTCCTAATATTATGCTGCTGCACCTGGATCCCTGTAAGTCTGTGGGGGTTGTTGGGATTAATCCAAGAATCCTCAGAGCTACCTGACATCATAGAAAAACCTCATTAGATGATTTTTGAGTGGTCTTGGGAACCAAAAGAAGTCCCAGCTGACTGGAAGCTGGTGAACATTGTCCCAGTTTTCAAGAAGGGCAAGAAGCAGGACCCCCAGAAGAGGGGTCCCAGACCTGTCAGTCTCACTTCAGTGCCTGGTAAACTTATGGACAAGATTATTCAGGGAGGTACTGAAAAACACCTGGAAGACAACACAGTCATCAGTCAGAGCCAGCGCAGCTTCATGAGAGGAAAGTCCTGCTTATCAAACCTGATTTCCTTTTATGACAAGGTAACCTATCTTATGGGTTCGCTTGATCAAGGGAAGCCAGTGGATGTACTTTTTTTGGATTTCAGTAAAGTTTTGATACTGTCTTTCACAGGATCCTTCTGGACAAAATGTGCAGCATGCAGCTGGATAAACAAATCATGGGATGGGTGAGCAGCTGGCTCATGGGTGGAGCACAAAAGGTTATAGTGAATGGGGTGACATCATACTAGTGACCTGTCACAAGTGGGGTTCCACAGGGCTCCATCTTAGTGCTCTTCAATATAAACTACTTGGATGTAGGACTGAAAGGGATTCTAAGCAAGGTCACAGATTATACAAATGTGGCAGGAGCTGTTGACTCCCTCGAAGGCAGAGAGGCCCTGCAGAGAGACCTCAGCAGATCAGAGCACTTGGCAATCACCAACCATATGAAGTTCAACAAGGGAAAGTGCTGATTCTGCACCTGCAATGGGGCAACCCTGGATGTATGGACAGACTGGGGAATGAGATGCTGGAAAGCAGTGCTGTGAAAAGGGAGCTGGGGGCCCTGGTCAGAGGCAAGTTGAATATGAGTCAGCAGTGCCCTGGCAGCCAGGAGGGCCAAGTGTGTCCTGGGGGGCATCAGGCACAGCATCACAAGCCAGGCAAGGGAGGGGATTGTCCTGCTCTTCTCTGAGCTGGGGTGGCCTCACCTCGAGTCCTGGGGGCAGTTTTGGGCATCACAATATAAGAAAGATATAAAGCTATTAGAGAATGTCCAAAGGAGGGCGACAAAGGTGCTGAAGGGCCTTGAGGGGAAGCCATATGAGGAGTGGCTAAGGTCACTTGGTCTGTTCAGTCTGGAGAAAAAGAGACTGAGGGGAGATCTCATTGCAGTCTGGAACTTCCTTGAGATGGCAAGGGGAGTGCTGTGGTGACCAGTGACAGGACCCTAGAGAATGGCCTGAACTTGGGTCACAGAAGTTTTAGGTTGGATATCAGGAAAAGGTTCTTCACCCAGACAGTGGTTGGGCACTGGAGCAGGTTCCCCAGGAACTGGTCACAGCACCAAGCCTGACAGAGTTTAAGAAGTGTCTGGACAAAACTCTCAGGCACATAGTGTGACTGTTGGGGATGGTGCTGTACGAGGCCAGGAGCTGGACTCAATGATCCTTGTGGATCTCAGTTCCAACTTCCAGCTCAGTTTATTCTTTGATTCTGGGATTTTTTCCATCATCATATTTGTTCATCCAGCATTATTGCAATATTTGAAATTCTATCTGGAGTCAAGCTTTAGAAACACATTGAAAGAGAGTGTTCCTCTGAGAAATACAGCTCAAGTTTTAGGTTAAACTTGGATAGGATTCAAACTAGCTTTGAAGCTTTCTCTGAATTGAATCTCCAAAAATCATTTTCTGTTATACTGGTGGTTTAAACTCCCTTAGTTTGCAGAAATGGCTAAAAGAATTTAGACCTTCTGGAAATTGTGTTCTCCTTTCTTAGGTCCCTGTCACAGACTTTTTAAGAGTGTGGGATAGACCTCCCACCTGCCCAGGTTCCGAACAGGACAGGGTTAATTTTTGCTGTAGCCAGGAGGGAGCATGGCTAGGAGCTGGAGATTATTCTATACCATCTCATATTGTTGCTGGGGGCAGGGTAAAGGGACTCTCTTCCAGGGAAAAGGGGTTCCTTCCAGTCAAGAAAACACAGAGGGGGAGCCAACTAGTACTGTCTATTGTCATGGGCTCTGCACTGAGCATCTTTGCATGTGAATCATTCTCTCTCTTGTACACTTACTGTTAAAAGTACCAGTAGATCAACAACAATATGTGTTACTGTTCATTTTTCTTATGTCATTGTTATTTCCAGTACATTTTTCTTATCTCAACTATGATCTTTGCCTTTTGTGCCTCCAACTGAAGTGGGGGGAGTGGAGCAATGCACTTTTTCTTTTTTTCTTTTTTTTTAATTCTTCTTTTTCTTTTTATTTAGTGGGAGTACTAAATTGGAGAATATGAATCCTAAACAACATCACCTGAAAACCACAATGATAAACCAACAGGTATAGCTTTGGACCATGAGATAAAGATGATGGGATCACCTTCTAGCTGACTACTTCAGAAGGCTAAGAATAAAATTGAAAAAACAGTGGGAATTTGGATGGACAGACAGTCTATCAGAAAGTTTCCTTTTCACAAAGAAAGTAATAGTGGGAGTTACTATTTGCTGTACTTTGTTAAATTTCTACTGTATAATGTAATCAAAGAAATTGGAGGTTAGGTCTCTCACTCTTCACCTTCACTTACCAGAATCTATTTTATAGTATTTTGGTAACTAGTTTCTGTCTAGTTTTGTCCCTGTCTCTGGACACTCACTGTTAAACACTGAGCAAAGCATGAAACCACCAGCTGATTCATGACAGTGCTGTTAAAAGTACCAGTTGATCAACCACAATATACATGTCCAACTTCTGTTCTTCAGTCTGAGAAAAGTTCAGTCATCTGTGGAACCTTGTAGAAAAAAAATCTCTCTTCTGTGCTTTGGGAATACTGGCTGTCTTTCTTTTATGTATGCACACAGCAGGCTAAAACAGGACCACAGCTATCAACACTGGCTCTGAAGATTGGTGAGAGATCATATTCTACTCCTGTCATATGTTTGCAGAACCTTTTATGTGTAAATCAGTGGATGGCATTGTCTACCTGAATCTCTGAGTTCGCAGAGTAAGAAGCTGATAGCTTTTCCTATATTTCACTACAAGACGTGAAAGATATGTCTATAGGTGGTTGCAATGTGTGTTATTGACTTGAAAAGCGTCTCTTGTATCTGTTTCAAGCTTTCAGATAAATACATATTTGGCAGACAAAAATAATTCTATGACAGAGTAGTATATAACTTAAAATAACATGTATAAGTTCTTCTAACAACTAATTATTATTTAAACACCAGGACTGCTCTGTCCTATTATAAATATATTCATTAATAATGGTGCAATTACGTAACAGATTAAAATGGTTCATGCTCAGCCATTCTTGAACTTCATGTAAATATAATTTAGGTCATAGAATATGCTTGTTAAAACTTCATCCTTAACATACTTATGAAAATAAGCAGCTACATATCTGCTAAAGCCATTTTTTTTCAGTAGAGCTTGGCAAATTTTACCTCTTACTCCCCTTTGTTATGTCAAATACAATTATACCCTATTATGGACTAATATGTCATTAAATTACATATATTAAATCAGGGGTTACAGACACCAAAGAAATATGAACTACTACAATGAAAAAGAGGTAGCTCTAAAAGGCTTAAACACCCTACCCTTTCACCTTAGATGACTAGGTTTCAATTTCTTGCTTTGATCACCAACAAAGAAAAGTCTGGTAGTCAGAGATGAGTCTGTCAGAAAATCCACATCACTCTGGCAGTTTCTGCTCTACAAAGACCTAGAGCTTGAGTAGCAACTAGGGCAGTCCTTGAAACTGTTTTGGGTGTGAGAGTTAAAATTAATTTAGTCTGTATTAAGCTTCATCAGGAAAAAAATGTCTTCTGATTACAAAGTGATAAGAGCTCTTAATTTTTTTAATTCTTCCTTCTGATTGATCTGATAATTTTCCAACAACTGTAGAATTTCTGGTAAAAAAAAAATAAAAGAAAGTATGTAAAAACTGAGAAGGAAGCACCAAACACTGTTATCCATGGCCTGGTTAAAAGCCAGTCTTCGCTGCGCTCAAATTGCCACTGTAATCTTAAGTTTAGCTGTGCCTTCCCCTTTCTCCCCCTCTCAAAAAAAAAAAAATATTACTGGTTGTTATTCGGCCTTTGCAATTAATCAGCTTTGTAAAGTGCTTCATTTTGTGCACTCACACTGTTTAAATAAATCTGGAAACACTAACCTTGCCATGTTCAGAGGTCGAGTGTGGGTATGAATCTTTATAGTACCGGGAGTAAAATACTTCAAGGTGTATCCACAAGAGATTTCGTATGGATAATCGGAATTTATTTTCCCAGTGGATGGTGTAGCCAGTGTAAGTGAGCACTGTGGCATGTTTTAAGGTCTCCTTAACCTGTCTGTGCAAATTGCATAAATCACGGCAATAAAGTCTCTCTATTCAACATGCTGAAGCTGGAGAGCACTGACCAGCTTTTGACCTCCTACTCTGGGCCCCAACTGACCCTAACTTAGGAGTTCAGGCGGTCAATAGCAGGTCACTGAGGGTATCTGCAGTCTTGCTTAACTTCAGTTTGATTGCAAGGTTAAATATAAGCTGCACAGGTACCCTTTGCTGCCTTAAGTCTACCTGAGCACCACAGCACATGAGCTCTTTTGAAGCCCCCAAAGATGTGGAGAGTGCATGGCGAGGTGGGGGAGAGAAAAAAAATAATAACCAAGGTTTCTTTTTGCTAGCCATCTCCAGTTTGGCATAGACCAAGTTGGTCATTTATCAGTATAATGGATCTACAGACAGCCCTAAACAATTGTCAAACATTCTTTTAAAAGCCATTAGTTTTTCAACTAATATATATCTGGTTTGAGCATTTGTTGAACCCTTCACTTGTCACTGAAAAGGGCCTGTTAAACTAAGCAGAGGCCTGATCAGTTTTCAGTGAGCTTTGAGCCTCAGAGTTCACCTGGGTCACCTAAAAGATTTATGACAGCCTGGTACCGGCATCTGGCTGGAACCGTGAGTTTGGCAGCGAGCTGAGCCTCCCCCCACATGCCAAGTCCCGCAAGGCTGCCCTGCCGTTCCCAGTGGCTGCCACAGAGGCAGCAATATTGATGACCTGTACAGATACCAAAGTGGACATCAATAAAAGGAGATGGATGTGAACTATCAGAGTGACATGCCTCGCTGTTGGGGTGGCTGGGGAGCAGGGGAAACAGGTTAAAAAAACACAGGAAAGTTATTTATATAAGCTTCAAGGACAAGGAGTTTGTCACTACTTGCTTGGGAATTTAATCTTAACATGTTCTTTCTACTGGTTTCCATCACTCTCCAGTTTTACATGCATATAGACTGAGAACAACTTTTTTTTTTTTTTGCAATAACCATTTCTTAGGTTTAAAGCACACTAAAGAAACCAACAAGGAAACAAGTTCTCAAAATTTCTTTCCATTTTATGCTCAAAGTGTTTGCTTACCCTCTGGAACATTTTCTGCATTCTTACTTATTATGTAAATGAGATCTAAATCTAAAATGTGATTTGTGTACTTGGAAGTAGTATGTATTCATCCATATAAGAAGCAATGGCAGATGTTTACAAAGAACTTCTCCGCTCTCCACACGTGGCATTCAAACATCCTACCTCCCTTAAAGTGATGTTCTAAGGGGCAGCAGCTGAGAGATACAAAAGGTTGAAAGCAAAAACTGTACCCTTAATATGATGTGGTTTTAAGTAGAGTCGTTAAGTATCACCTAGCACCTGAGGAGATTGCAAAGTGTTCATTTAAATTGAATTTCTTTTTGTGACAAAAATTTTCCTGCACACACGTTTTGCCTTTCTATCAGTGAAATTCAAATAATATTTAAAAGCTCAGTAACATAAATGTAGGTTTCTATTTATCACATGCTGATACGTTCAAGGCGGGGCATTACACCGTAACTAATATTTGACTGAGTTTTTTCCTGGAGTCTGTGGAAAATGGAATTTAATAGTTACCAGAGATCTTCTGAAGGTGATACAATTATACCTGAAGCAGACGCAATTATGGAAGAAGGAAACTGTTGTGTGAGGACTTGTCCCCTTTAGTCACTCGACAGTGTATCAACACTTTTTGATGACTCTTCTCCTTGTCCTCATATGTTTTGTCTGCTGACTGAGATACATAGGTTTTCTACTAGCAGAGGTGAAGGCTAAGGAAAGGCTTGAACTTTATTTGGTTCAGAGAAACAAAAAATGAGTAGCTTATAAAGGACTTCATAGTAGGTGAAGACATAAACATTTTTTGAGCAATTTTTGAAGGACGTCATGCAGGAAAAGATGCAGTATCTTTTTTAACCAATGCACTGGTGCAAACCACTACTTTTTTCCAGGTTGTTTATGTCACTGATAAACCACAGCTGGATTAATTTTTAACCAAGTTGCTCCTGAGAACACATTATCTTCACTTCTACTTCTTGAGAGGAAAATACTTTATTTCCAGAGTATCCATTGATTTAAAATTTTAGAGGTTTTGTTTGCCAGTGTGTACAGTTAAGTTCGTCTGGAGAACTGCAATAAAGAGAATAGCATCTTAAGACTTTTTTCATCTTCAACAGCCTGACATGTAGAGGGCAACTCAGTAATTTGGTGATTCTTCATATCCTAACCTGCTTCTACAAAAATCTGTGTGATTTTTGAGCACCTTGCTGTTCTGAGAAGGTTAATTGCTTTTCTCTTGGTGAAGTATTAATACTGTGAACAATTCAAAAGTCCTGGTAGGTTTTGTAGCTGCTACAGAAACCCCAGACTTTGTTTAAGGTCCAGACAAAGTTTACAAACTCTATAGCACCTCACTGACAGTTTACAAGTTCCACAAGATCGCACATGGATTTCACAAACCCTCAGGCATCTGAGAGGTTTTACAGCCTCATAGGAATTCCTGCTGTTTTACAAACCTTGCAGGACAACTTGTGTGGGTATATAAATGCATTCAATAGTTCTTCAGGATTTTATAAAATCATAAGCTTCTATTCATTGCACAACTATTCCCTCACCTTAGGATTCACAGCTGTAATGTACAAAGCAAACAATTTCTACCCTGACACTTAATGCTTAGATCACCAAAAAGTCCTTTTCTTCATACAGCTGTTAAATACCTATGTTCAGTTAATTCTGTTATGAAAGATCCTAAAGTTCCAAATTTTCACTGTTCTTGCATGACTCAGATTACAATAAAAAAAAAAAAAACAGTGTAGAGTGCATATAGTGGAAAATTTAATGTCAAGAACTATAGCGATTTACTACAAAATGCTGAATCAAATCAAAATGCCAGTTTTCATGTACAAAAGTTAAAAGAAATCTGTAAGGAAATTAAGATCAAGTCATTCCACTGTAAGACATTCATAAAAAATGGTTAGAAATCCTCTATGAAAGAATTTTTATTTGAACATTACCTGATTCATTTTAAATTCCCATTAGTTTTAATTTTCTTACCCAATGAAATAGAAAGACCTTATGAGAAATTGCATATATTTGTCTGCATAATTGAGAAATGTATAACTGTAAAGTTAAGCTCACAGTGGAAACCTATTGAAGTGTTAAAATTGAGGAAAAATTTTACAATAATCAGCTTTTGAAGGTAGAACTCTGCTTTCTAGTTTGCATTAATTTTAATAGGGATTGCCTGTTGGCAGGCACAGTAACAAAGCTCTTGTATTTAGGAATAAAAATTTTATGCTCAAATTATACCTTTTTTCAATGAAAACATATTCACCAAGACTGTAAACAAACACAGTGCTAAATTTGTTAGTTGGAAGAATGTCATTATTTTCAGTTTGAGATTCACTGGAGTAGAGGTCAAGACTAAGCCCAGTATTTCTTTACTCTTTTTATAAGAAATGCTGCTTCTCATTGCTCATCAATTGCTGCTACATCATGATATGGCAAATATACTAAATTTTGGAACAACCAGATTTTTTGTTAAGTTTAATACCAAAAGCAGTGTAACTTTTCAGATGTGTATAACAACTCATCTAGAGACAGACAATTCATAAAACATTACTGATGTACACATGCACAGTACACACACACATTTCCCTGATGAGATTAGGAATTAACATCTCCAGAGGAGGCATATGATGTCTGTTAATGGGATATCATGCCCCACATGTATGTTTTTAATGTATGTGAAAATATTGCCTCGGGATTCTTCCCTTTCTCTGTTAGCTACTGATATTGTACTGAACAAAGATTGCAGTGCCATGAGCTTTTTATTATTATTATAAATAGTTAGATTTAATATGCAGATATCATTATATTTTGGGGGTGTAGATGTAGTGGAGTAGAGGCAGCATTGAGTCTTTCATCACTAATTCTTTGCAATCTGGCCTCTTATTTTTTGTGACTGTCACTAAGCAAACAGTGAGAAAAGTGGACAAAACGAACAATTGGAAATGCATTTTTTATTTCTTACTGTATTAGGGTATGTGGTCTGCCAGCTGAGGAGGGAAATTATAGATGACAGGTACAATTCAAATCCAGGAAAGACATATATCTTCTGCAAACGGGATGGGTTTTTTCCTGGTTTTGATTACAACAGCACATATCTTTCCATCATTGGCTTCTGTGATTTCACAGACTCTGCTCTGTGACTCTTACTAAAATACAGAATTTTTAGGATCAGTTAATGATGATCCAAACAGCCATATGACTCCTAGGACAAGATAATTTTTATGAGTTTTAGACAAAGCAAAAAAATAAATGCTGCTAACATATTACTATAGTCCCCTACTGTAGCTGCCCTTTTTGTAACCATGTCCCTCTGGATCTCTGTAAATTCTGACAATGAAGAAATTTTGGCAGATTCCAGAAAGAAACCAGCTATGTAAATGCATTTGCAGGGTTTTTTCCCTTTACATCCTCTGATGTGTCGTATTTCTTTGTCCTCCTATTCTACTTCTTCCTGGGCACTGTGGCAGTGCTTGTGGAGACTCAACTTTTTTATTATTTGGAATTCTATTTTATTTTTAGTGCTTGCTTTAAGGCTACACACACACACACAGAGGAAACGCACAATCAAGATTTCTACTCTTAATTGAAAGCATGTTGGAATTTTTAAGGGGATGGAGGGTTTGGCATTATGTTTGCAGGAGACTTTCTGGAAACTTGAACTCAAAAACTGTGATATACATACAATGCTTTAAATATTGTGGTGTTAATAGTGCTTCTCATTATTTTATGGGACTGCAAAAGCTTTATGACTTGTGATACTGCCGCCTTGTCTAAGTCTTGTCTTTTAGATTTTTGTCCTTAAGTTCTTCTGAATAGCAGTTTTATACTTCTTTATACATCTGTGCCAAGCAAAGTGGAATGGACATGATTTGGGGCTCTATCACCTGCTACATATACAAATTAAATAAAAATAACTGAAAGCAAAACAGAGTCTCTTTAAAGTCTCTCACCTGTTCAGTGAGAGGATTTAGAAGAGAATCAAAACTAATTCCTCTGCTTTGTAGCTATTGCACTGGGATGGTGGATAGGCAAAGAATGAGGTCTCTTTCATTTAAATAACTATCTTTGTGCATGGTTATACTTCATTGCGGTATGCAGATATCCTAGTAAACTGGCACATGGGAAGTTGTCCTGCTGCCAAAACTGTAGTCCTGTTCCTTACTACTTAAGATAGGTGAGGGAAACAAAAAAAACCACAACAATAAAACAAAATTTTTTTAAAAAATTAGAAAATTTTAAAAAGTAAAAGAAAAACATATGTAAATTTTTTTTCAAAGGCTGCAGTGAACTCTGGAAGATGGATTCTAGATCCTTTCAATTCTGTTAATGTCATCTAATAAGGCTGGTATACAGGATGTTGCCACACAATGAGGCAGTCCTGATTATTTACAAGGTATACTGAAGGCTTCATTATGGAGATTCTTAAAGCTTCAGGCTTGATTAAGGAAAAGAAATCATTTTTCTAGTACAGTAACTAGCCATTTAGTTCACCTTTCTGTTGAATGTCTAAGTCCATTGGTCGCTTTTCATTTTTTTTTGCAGTGAATTTCACAATAGGTACTGAAAGACGGAGAGGACGCCAGGTGCCGCATAGCTCAGCTGATAAAGGTAAATGTTGATGTTTGTCAAGAAAAATGTCTAGACCACTCGACCATCATCAAGACATAGACAGTACAGCTGTGATGATCATGAATCAGTTGTAATTGTCCCATTTCATCTGAAATAACCAGGCAGATTTCCTTTCTTGTAACCTTATTGTAAAGTAAATCCTTTTCAAGGGACCAGTGACAACTCTAATGGATAATTTAAAATCAACTGAGCTTCTGGATTAAATAACAGTGAGTCTGTAAACCAAGAGGTTTCAGAGAAAACACAAGTAATTTGTTTATTGCCCTCTCTCAGTTCGTCAATTATGATTGATCTCCGCTTAGCAGTGTAGTGCTACTAACTGTTTGAAAAAGAGTACAATAACTTAATCTTTATAGGCTTCTTCTAGCTTAAGGTTTGACTTTATAATTCACTGTGTCAATCTCTCTAAGGCACATGGAGTAAGTGGAGTGTATAGTTGCATACTGCAATTTATCAAATATTTCATTTATAAACAGTAAACCTGGATAGTCTCTGCTAAGCATCTGACAAAACATTGACACTTGATGGCATCTGGCTTTATGCCACTGATAGGCAGTGGAAGATCAACAGTCAATAAGAGAGGATCATTAGAACTGATTCAGATAGTGTGTCTTGGAATAAAGAAGCTGGTCAGAAGCAGGAAAGTCAGTCTGCTCAAGTATGATGATAACTAAGTGACAGTCTCCAGCACTAGTAAGGGATACTTGACAAAACAATACTTGACTGCAACTTCATAAAGAGTGGTGTTTCCTATTGACCGCTGTCCCGGTTTGGGCCAAATTCAAAGAAAATGTCCAAAAGGACGTCTCCTCAAGGAAAGGCAGGCTACTGCCACCCCTCCCCCACCAGGTTCGGGAAAGAAAAATATTCCCCGGAGGAATGTGAAAGGGGAAAAAAAAGAACTACTTATTTAACGAACACACAGGAAAACAACAACAATGCCAAACAACAAACTCTCTCTCACTGTGGAGAGGAAACCTGGAAGATTTCAGAGTCCTCCTGTGGGGGTGGTCTCTCTCCTCTTCCTTGGAGCTGGGTCGATGTGGGTGCCCCCCTCCAGGCCAGGGGAAGGTCCCCTGGTGGAGTTCAGACGCTCTGGTGGTTTGAGCAAGTCCAAAGGAGAAAGGGAACAAAACCAAGTTTTTCTCTCCGTCTCTCTCCGAAGAAAAAGAGCCAAAAAGCTGGCTGGAAACAGCAGGAAGGATGCTTCCTCTGCTCTTCTCCCCACACAGCTGAACGCAGAGGAGTAGCGACCTTGAGGCACAGACTGCTTTGAAAATTTCATCTGGCCTCTTTCTCTCTCCTCTCCCGGGCTCAGTTTAAAGGCACAGGAATCGTGTTTGGGCATAGAGCGATGGTAGGGGATACCCATGATAAAGTCACCCCAAGACAACCACTTAAAAAACAAATATATTAGAAATAAAAAGACTGTGGGAAAAAAAAAGGAGAGTGATAGTAGACACTGGATTTTTTTCTGAAAAATAATAAAAGTTCCATATTTTATCCTTATTTTATGGAAGGCAACTGAGAGAGAAGAGACAATATATATGCTCTGGCAGCACCTTACTGTATTCCTCAGTGCCCGTAAATGTGCTGCTGGGGTACTGTGAAACATTAATGCAGGTCTTGGGGGCTGGCTTTTTTGCACGGGTTAAGACCTGGGTACAGAAAATGAGAGAGAAACCACAGAACAGCACTGCTGAAGTCCAACAGAAACAGCAAAAACAGATGAGCGGATGGGCAGACAGTTCAAATGGACTGGCAGCTTAGTGCCTGTGCATCAAAAAAGCTTGGTCTGGCTTTCATGACTATTTTCCAATTGCAAGACGTGAACCATAAAGTAAGTCTGCTGGCAGAAAAGCAAGGATACATAGCTTTCAACAATTTCAGTTGGTGATATGAATATACATATCCAGAGCAAGAGTATAATCTTATGTCACAAGAATATTTGAACTAAAATAAATAGCAGTGAAACTTGCACTAAGAAGGAATTCCAATAGGCAATATCTTCTCTTAAGACTGCTTCAAAGTATCCTCAAGATTTCTAGTACAATTATATCCATACTTAGTAAAATGCCAGCTCCACTTGGCAACTGACTTTTTTTTTATTCATAGTCCCTGGAGTGGTAGCTTAAGACATCCCTTGCTATATTTCACCTGTCTGAAACACTTTCACATGTTCGTAAGGCTAAATTAAACTGAAATTACTCTTTTTCTATAATCCACGGTACAGCTCTTAGATAATCCCTAAAATAATTCTGAATAAAAATATACCATCAAACAAGCTTTCAGCATCTGCTTATTAAACTGTATAAAGTTAGCATGTAATATATTTCTAATTCTCTCAATTGTTTTCCTCAGATTTATTCTAATTCTATGCTAATAAGAATGAGAACTAAATTCATGATATTTCTGAGATAAATAATATGTTTAAAATCTCAAGTGAAAGGCTTAGATAAGGAAGTTAACTGAGTATCTGCAGTGTAGTAGTGGCTGAGAAAATCTTTGAAAGGTTGTGGATATGTAAGAATGAATTTTCCCTAATTTATGCTTATAAATTTGAATTTGAAATAATATCATCTGAACACAGATGAATCACTTAAAGGCACCACATTCACCAAGACTTCAAATTCAATTCTAGGAGAAGTGGGAAACAAAAAAAAAAAGGCAAATCATCTGCCCTCCAAAATCCACTTTTGTTTTGGTTTTATTCACTACCTTTTACTGAGTAACAGCAAAATACAGTTTGTGTTCTTGACAGCCTGTCTTCCCTTCACACTGTCACCCAAAGCACAATGTAATTTCTATTTTGTGCTACCTCTGAAATTTGAACTAAACCTCTGATTCATGGTCCAAATTAGTGCCTCCAGGTGGTTCCATCTTCATACCCTCACAGTCACTGTGAGTTGATCCGTCTCTTTAAAGTGGTTCTCAGCAGAATCCTGTTTGGGCACAGACATCATGTCAAACGCACTTTCAGATGCTCATTGTGCTCAATCACTATGCTACTGCTGTCATTAAAGGTATCAGTACCAGTGAAGGGCTGTAAGTAACTTTTTGCATTTCTTTGGACTTATGGTTCACACAGGACCCAAGCACTTTCAGTTCCATTTCCAATCTATTTTAATAATTCTAAATAAAATATAGCCATTATCAGCTGCACACTAATAAGCAAATAATACTGAAAAGGGATTCTGACAAAATAATTGAGTTGTTGAGTGCTACATTTTCTCTCACATTGAGTTTATTAGATTCATATTCTGAATTGCAAGAAAACTGAAGCACTAATAAGGTTAACAGTGTTAGGTAACTGGCTCAGAGATCTGAAACAATGAAAATCACACCTAAACCAACTTGGATGCTTCCTTTTTGCCTGATAGTGCTTTTTGCTTCATCTATTAAATAGTGCTAAAACCTACAACTTTAGTAAATCAGTATCATTACTTCTAAGGATCATTCATCAGGATCATTACTTCTAAGTGTATCAGATTCTGAGTCAAGGGTTTCATTCAATTTTCCAAGTGCAATAATGCATATAGATGAGGATGTCAAATTGCAAATAACCTGTATTAGAATGGCATTCAGGATGCTTATGGTAAATAATCAACATTATTGACTTAATGTGGGGATTTAAAATGATGAAAAATACTAACAGAATAAATTGATTGGAAAAGTAGAGATGCACATCATTGTGTTAAAAACTGAATGAAATGAGAGTAAAACAGTGCAATGGGCTTTTGTAATTCAGAAATACATATTCATAGATATACATATAGGTATATATGGATAGTGCAAGTATTATTGATTTAAATTTCCATAGGGACAAACAAAAGCATACTGACTTGGATTTGAGTGACTATGTTGGGATACATTATCAGTATGTTAAAATACAAGTTGTTGGCTATATCACACCTCTGCAGAACTTTTTTCATAAGTAGTTAATGGCCATCAAGCCTTTCTTTTCATAGTTTTGAATGCTATTTATTTTTAACTCCTTCTATAATCACCATTATCGCACCAGAAATCTCTCCAGAGATAATGACAAAATTCAAAAAATTCATTTCCAAATCCAAATACTGCAGACCTGTATTTTTCACTAGGAGCATCTACCATGTAATGCTTTGTGATTTCTCGCATTTCAGTTTGAACAGCCAAGACTGCCATGGTGAAGTGCCTCTCAGCATTTTGGTAATGGACCCAGGTTTGAGGTTTTTCAATAATCCAGAAATGGTTATATGGCCTCAGCTCAGAAATGAAGTCTTATTCATAAAAGCGTATCAGATGTGCCATAAGCAAACTTAGCCAGGAAAGATACTGCTGCTTGTAAAGGCTTCATTTAATGTTTGCCACTGACAGTAAATATGCTCCCAGGATTTTTTTGGGTTTTGTCATTCACTAGATTCTCTGTATCTATCACAAATGATGTCAAAGCCCAGTGGTGATATTCTTGCCCATATTAAAAAGATCCTTGATGCTACTGGTTCTGTTCTTGATTTCATTAAGACTCTTTGCTGTGTAAAAGGTTAATTGCAAGAGTATATCATAATCTTGCCCTGAGTGCACATAGACTGCCTGCATAGGAACTCTGTTTCCCAAGTGTTTTCACTGCAAAGTCACCTTGGGTTGATATCATGACAGACCTCATAAACACCATATCTGTCCTACCTGGGTAACAAAATCTGGAGGAAAACCCAACCTCTTACGGCTGATCTGGAGCAGAAATAGGTGAACAGCACTGTGCGGTGATGCCATGTCTGGACTCAGGATAAAAGTAAATGACGCCTATGCTCCCTAGAGGTCTGCTCTAGTATTTTTTGTAGAAATGAGTTATTAAACTCTGCAGTCCTCAGTAGAAACAGTGACAGGTTGATCCAGAATAACTGCTGCCCTTCTAAACTGGTGCGCAGGGTTTCTGCTGTATTTTATCCTGTAGATCACCAGGTTTGTCATGGATAAAATTTTATGTATCTACCTGTAAATAGATGTAATTTGGAAAGCAGCATGGGATTTCATGGGACAAAATGTGCTAATGGCCCAGTCCTGTTCCTGAAAGTTGTGCTAGTGGTAAGTAGTAATAGGTCGATGCCTCCTCCCTCTGGTTTTGGAAGCATTAGTGGAAATTTTGCCTGAACGGAAACTACGCCACTAGGCCTTTGTGTGTCAGTTGCTTTCTGTACACCTTTTCATCATGCAGTGTTCATGCTGTAATAACATTATATCAGTGCTGTTCATTGATGTTAAGCTACCTTATAAATTGCCCAGTCAACTGAATAATTTGTTTCCACTGCTTTGCACGGCAGATTTGTCTAAGATGACCCTATTTATATCTATATGTGCATGTATATGGGTGTGCTGAAGTACACGTATTAATTAAAAATTCCCCTAGGTTAGTCTTGCAAATGACACCATGATCAGCTAAGCATGTGAAAGCTGTGATGTGTGAAATCACAGAATCACAAAACAGGAGAATATTCTGAGTTGGAAGGGACCTACTGGGATCATCAAAGTCCAACTTCTGGCCCTTCACAATCGCACCATGTGCCTGAGAGTACTGCCCAAACGCTTCCTGAACTCTGTCAGGCGTGGTTTTGTGACCACTTCCCCGGGGATCCTGTTCCAGTGCCCAACCACCTTCTGGGTGAAGAACCTTCTTCTAAAATCCAACCTAAACCTTCCCTGATGCAAGTTCAAGTCATTCTCTTGGGTCCTGTCACTGGTCACCAGAGAAAAGAGATCACTGTCTTCCCTTCTCTTCCCCACATGAGGAAGTTCCAGACTGCAATGAGGTCTCGCCTCAGTCTCCTCTTCTCCAGGCTGAACAGACCAAGTGACCTCAGCCACTCCTCATACGGCATCTCCTCAACGACCTTCACTATCTTGTTTCCCTTCTTTGGACACTCTTTAATAGTTAGATATCTATTTTTATATTGCAGTGACCAAAACTGCCCCCAACACTTGAGATGAGGCCGCCCCAGTGCAGAGCAGAGCAGGACAATCCCCTCCCTTGCCCAGCTGGTGATGCTGTGCCTGATGCTCCCCAGGACACGCTTGGCCCTCCTGGCTGCCAGGGCACTGCTGACTCATATTCAACTTGCCACTGACTAGGACTCCCAGCTCCCTTTCCACAGCACTGCTTTTCAGCATCTCATTCCCCAGTCTGTCCATATATCCAGGGTTGCCCCATTCCAGAATGGGATGGTGCAGAATCTGGCACTTTCCCTTGTTTAACTTCGTATGGTTGGTGATTGCTCAGCACTCTAATTTGCCAAGGTGTCTCTGCCTTCAAGAAAGACAGCAGCTCCTCCCAGTTGCAAACTTGCTTGGTATCTCTTCCACTCCTGCATCCAAGCCGTTTATGAAGATATTGAAGAGCACAGGGTGAGAGATGGAGCCCTGTGGAACCCCACTGGTGACAGGTCACCAGTCTGATGTCACCCCATCTATTATCACCCTTTGTGTCCGACCCATGAGCCAGTTGCTCACCTATCAAATGAACTTATCCAGCTGCATGCTGCACATTTTTTCCATAAGGATACTGGGAGAGACATAATCAAAAGCTTTACTGAAATCCAAAAGGATTATATCAACTGGCTTCCTTTTATCAACTAGTAGGTGTAATGGGTGTAATGCTGGCTTGCCTGAGCGAGCAACCAAGCCCCAGGCAGCCACTGTCTCCTTCCCCCACCAGCAGGACTGGGGAGAGAATTGGAAGGGTAAAAGGCATAGAATTCATGGGTTTAGATAAAGATAGTTTAATAGTGAAAGCAAAAACCCCACACACAAAGCAAAACAAGGAATTAATCCACTTCTTCCAATGGCAGGCAGGTGTTCAGCCATCTCCAGGAGAGCAGGGCCCTATCACACCTTACAGTTACTTGGGAAGACAAACGTCATCACTGCATCACATGTACCTGCCTTCTTTCTTCTCCTCACTTTATATACTGACCATGATGTCATACGGCCTGGAATATCCCTTTGGTCAGTTGGGGCTGTGAATGGACACAACTGTCCCAGCTGTGTCTAATCCCAGCCTCTCACGCACCCCCAAACTTCCTCACCGATGTGGCAGCACNTTGCACGGCAGATTTGTCTAAGATGACCCTATTTATATCTATATGTGCATGTATATGGGTGTGCTGAAGTACACGTATTAATTAAAAATTCCCCTAGGTTAGTCTTGCAAATGACACCATGATCAGCTAAGCATGTGAAAGCTGTGATGTGTGAAATCACAGAATCACAAAACAGGAGAATATTCTGAGTTGGAAGGGACCTACTGGGATCATCAAAGTCCAACTTCTGGCCCTTCACAATCGCACCATGTGCCTGAGAGTACTGCCCAAACGCTTCCTGAACTCTGTCAGGCGTGGTTTTGTGACCACTTCCCCGGGGATCCTGTTCCAGTGCCCAACCACCTTCTGGGTGAAGAACCTTCTTCTAAAATCCAACCTAAACCTTCCCTGATGCAAGTTCAAGTCATTCTCTTGGGTCCTGTCACTGGTCACCAGAGAAAAGAGATCACTGTCTTCCCTTCTCTTCCCCACATGAGGAAGTTCCAGACTGCAATGAGGTCTCGCCTCAGTCTCCTCTTCTCCAGGCTGAACAGACCAAGTGACCTCAGCCACTCCTCATACGGCATCTCCTCAACGACCTTCACTATCTTGTTTCCCTTCTTTGGACACTCTTTAATAGTTAGATATCTATTTTTATATTGCAGTGACCAAAACTGCCCCCAACACTTGAGATGAGGCCGCCCCAGTGCAGAGCAGAGCAGGACAATCCCCTCCCTTGCCCAGCTGGTGATGCTGTGCCTGATGCTCCCCAGGACACGCTTGGCCCTCCTGGCTGCCAGGGCACTGCTGACTCATATTCAACTTGCCACTGACTAGGACTCCCAGCTCCCTTTCCACAGCACTGCTTTTCAGCATCTCATTCCCCAGTCTGTCCATATATCCAGGGTTGCCCCATTCCAGAATGGGATGGTGCAGAATCTGGCACTTTCCCTTGTTTAACTTCGTATGGTTGGTGATTGCTCAGCACTCTAATTTGCCAAGGTGTCTCTGCCTTCAAGAAAGACAGCAGCTCCTCCCAGTTGCAAACTTGCTTGGTATCTCTTCCACTCCTGCATCCAAGCCGTTTATGAAGATATTGAAGAGCACAGGGTGAGAGATGGAGCCCTGTGGAACCCCACTGGTGACAGGTCACCAGTCTGATGTCACCCCATCTATTATCACCCTTTGTGTCCGACCCATGAGCCAGTTGCTCACCTATCAAATGAACTTATCCAGCTGCATGCTGCACATTTTTTCCATAAGGATACTGGGAGAGACATAATCAAAAGCTTTACTGAAATCCAAAAGGATTATATCAACTGGCTTCCTTTTATCAACTAGTAGGTGTAATGGGTGTAATGCTGGCTTGCCTGAGCGAGCAACCAAGCCCCAGGCAGCCACTGTCTCCTTCCCCCACCAGCAGGACTGGGGAGAGAATTGGAAGGGTAAAAGGCATAGAATTCATGGGTTTAGATAAAGATAGTTTAATAGTGAAAGCAAAAACCCCACACACAAAGCAAAACAAGGAATTAATCCACTTCTTCCAATGGCAGGCAGGTGTTCAGCCATCTCCAGGAGAGCAGGGCCCTATCACACCTTACAGTTACTTGGGAAGACAAACGTCATCACTGCATCACATGTACCTGCCTTCTTTCTTCTCCTCACTTTATATACTGACCATGATGTCATACGGCCTGGAATATCCCTTTGGTCAGTTGGGGCTGTGAATGGACACAACTGTCCCAGCTGTGTCTAATCCCAGCCTCTCACGCACCCCCAAACTTCCTCACCGATGTGGCAGCACGAACAGCAGAAAAGGCTTTAGCTCTGTGTAAGCCTTGCTCAGCAATAATAGAAAAATCTCTATATTTTCAACTCCCTGTTCAGCACGAATCCAAAATAAAGCCCATACCAGCCACTGTGATGAAAATTAACTCTTTTTCAGCCATAACCAGCACAGCTGGTTACTTTGTCGTAAAAGAAAATCAGCTTTGACAAGCAGGACTTGTCCCTCATGAAGCTGTGCTGGCTGTGACTGATGACTGTTGTCTGTCCTTCCGGTATTTTTCAACACCTCCCAGAATAACCTTAACAGTCACTGCAGTGAGACTGACAGGTCTGAAGTTTCCAGGCTCATCCTTCTTGCCCATTTCCAAGACTGGGACAATGTTAGCCAGCTTTCAGTCAGCCGGGACCTCTCCAGAGTCCCAAGACCATTCAAAAATCATTGAGAGAAGCCTCACAATGAAATCAGCTAGCTTTTTGAGGATTGTCAGTCATTCCCATCAACTCTCATAGACTTATAGTGATCCAGCTGGACCAGCAGATCCCTCACAATTTCAGGTTTAACTGTCAACTTATCATTCTCACAGCCAAGTTTCTCCAGCTCAGCAAACTGGGACACCCTTAGCCCCTTATCAGTATCGAAGGCAGAGCAAAGAAAGCCCTAAACATCTCCACCTTTTCTATGTCTCCTTTGGTGAGGTGACCATCCTCATCCTGCACTACGTTTTGCAATTAATGTATTCAAAAAACCCTTTTTATTGTCCCCACAGTTCTGGCCCTTCAAATCCAATTGATCCATCAGACATCTTGCTGCCCATGTAACTTAATTTGGACTTGTGGGGGTGCAGTGTATTGACTTACTGCTCAAGGGAAAACTTTTTGAATTCTATGCTGAAGTAATTCAATTATGTCTTTTATCCTCTCATAGGCACAAGTGACTATGAAGTTTTATGGACAGTAGTAAGCAGCACGTTGCTTATATTCCAGGTGCTCAACTTTCATCTCAATATTGCTTCTAATTATTTTTTTGAATCACATTGTCACAAAAGTATCTTCTTAAAGAGAAAAATCAGGAAAAGTTGCATTATTTTAGCTGTAAAAAAAAACCAACTCCAAAACAACAAACATCCCATTCCAACCCCCAGAATCAGAATTTCTCTTCACTATTGCAAAAATCTTTTATCTATCAACAAGTGCCCTTGAGCTTTGTTACTCCTGAAATTTTGCTGCAATCATCAGCTGGCGAATGTTGCAGTCGAAAGAAAAGGAAGGGAAAATGTGACCATCCGAGCTGGTCAGTGGCATTGAAGTACCTCATATCAGCCTTTTGTAGCCCCATTCACAAGAGGGTTTGCACCCCACACAGGTAATCGGGCAACTCCTAGACTGTTATGGGGCAGCTGTGCTGCCTGCAGCTGCCACCACACCTCTCTCCACACCACTTGCCTTAGGCAGGTTGGCAGACTGCTGCAATTTCCTGGGGAACGTATTTGACTGAAAGGAAATGCCAATTAGCTACTCATATGACAGCAGAACCTGAATGGGATTTCATGGGACAAATGAAAGAACACTTCTCCCACCCAGGAGCCTCTGTCAGCTCAAGCCGTGAAGGTTTTAGAGCTATGAGAATCCTTTAAAGTGGAAAGATGGAGCTCCTGCTTTCCTTGTAGTATTAGGTTTATATATCACTGTTCATAATGTTATTCTGGGCGCAGTAATGGTCCTGGAAAGGCCAAACCTTGTTTCCTTTGCCACTTCTTGCTATGGCATTTTACCCCTTTCAGCTCCAAGTGTTAGCGCATCTATTCAGCTTCTAACTAGGATTGCACAATTTAATTCTTCTCCTCTGGGCTATACAGATGACATGCTTCATATAACCTCAGCTCTAAGCATACACATCTTCGTAATATATTTGTAACTCATGCTTCACATGAGCTGAGTACCAGCACTTCTGATGTTTCAAGATGCATTTGGGCGTTCACCAGGGATCATTTCCCCAGCATGCTGGAAGAGCACTCCATGAACCTCCTGCTGTGTTTCCCCAGTTGAGACCAATGTTACTGCTGTTACAGAAGAGTTATGCTGCTGTTAACAATAACGACTCAGTACATTACAGTGGATTTTGCTTTTCCTCCAAGTTCTGTTCACAGACTGTCATGTAGCTAAAAAAAACTCCCTCAGTCTGGTTTTCTGGCTGGTTTGCTGCGCTCCTCAGCTGGATTTGCATCTAGTCCTTAACAGGTAAGATTATACAGGATTTTATTGCATTAGGCCAGGGTTAATTGAGAAAAGAGTTTGTTACTTAATCAGTTTTTCACATAGCAAATTTGATTGTGTGTAGGTGTATAAAAGTTTGGTATTGGGACCTAACCCTGTAATGCGATGGGTCTTCTGCATCCCAAGCACTTTCCCAAAAACAACAGTGGGCTTTCCTCAACAGCATGATGTGAAAGGCTAAGGTGATACAGCTTTCAGAATTCATTGAATATGGTATGACTTCACAGAACTTTATAATCCTCGCTCAGGAGGAATTTATTTTTGCTTATTTGTCACTGACCCTAAGGTCATAAAATTTGTTATTGCTATTTATTCTTATATGTTCTCTTTATTTAAATTCACACATAAAGAGCCTATCCATACATGGTTTCACATTCTCCCACTTGAATATTCAAAGCAGTTGAGCAGAGTAGAACTTTTGGGTGCCTTATTTCTTTTTTTTTAATATACTTTTCCAAGAGATATGCGTAGTATTTTAAAAGATTATAATAAATAAAAGTTCCATTGCAAACCTATCGCATTCCTCTATTAAAAAACCACATTTTTTTCTTGTTTCCACCACAAAATACTTGTAATCCTGAGATATTTTCAAAATAAAAGTGCCAAAACATGGTCATTATGACTGATATAGAAGGCTAATAAAAGCTGTTTCCATAATATTTTTTTTCCTAAGAGAAACTGAAAATTTCAAGAGATTAAATTAATTACTTGTAATTTGAAGTAAGGAGCAGTAGCAGTAGTCAGGCCAGGTCCTCTAACATGGAGCTGGGAATCAGACCCTTGCCTTTGCAGATGTCCAAAGGCATCCTTGTAGTCTCAGCCCTGGAGGAAAGCCAGAATTACTGTGGAAAAATTATGTTTCACAGTTCCACAAGCTAGGATTTGACTCATAGTTCACACCACTTCTCATCACTGACACAACAAAACACATGCTTACAGTATTGAATGTGCTGTACCCTAGTGCGATTTTCTTTGAGTTACTGTTGTTTGCATCATTTGCCAAAATACACCATTTTTCATCACTATTGAAACAAAGGTTCAGCACTGTTTTACCAACCTGTCTGCAAGGAGCAGGTAGCATGCGTAGCTTCAGGTTACAGTAGCTTCTTCAGGATTAGGAACTTCCAAAATGCAGCAAACTCTTAAAAATACAGTTTAAAAACATATATATTCCAAGTACCAGTCAATGACTTTACAGGAAGACATGCAATGGGGTCTAATTTAGTAACAGCCTGAGCTATAAAATATTAGTCAAGCACTAACATAGCCATTAATACTCTTTTAACACAGAGCAATTTCACAGCCTTATTTACTAACTGGAATCTAGAAAGTCTAGTTGGTAATTGTGCTTTTTATTCATCTCGGTAAATTCCATTTAGTGCTTTTTAGCAGTTTCTTAGCATAAATGCATTGAATGTTATGAAATGGGATTAATAGCTTTTACATGTGATGTATGGTATATATACATTTAACTGAAGGTGTTTCAACTCATGACAGTCTTTTTTTATGTCTACTTTTTAATTAGACATTTATGATATATTATTCATAAATAGAGGTTTGTCATGTTTATAGTCTTCTTTATCTCACTTTACATGGTTTTAAATAAAGGCAAGCTTAGGGATAAAATATTTTCAGGTGAGCTAGAACCTAGACAAATAATTAGAACTGTTGTACATTTAGGCATTTCTTAAATTTGCATCTGACTAAATTTGCTTAAAACTGATGCCAAATTGGAGTATTGAGCACTGGCCTCGTATTTTATAAAGCTCCTTTGGAGCATTTTCAGAATTATAACCAGATGTTTACTTCCATCTCTCTTGAGTTCCTTCATGATAGTTCCTGTAATTTTTAAGTAAAATCTTGATAAAGACTGAAATTGTTAAATTAGGTATATACTGCTCAAGAGCTTTCAAATACTGTGGCCTTAAACAGCTAAAGTATGACAGTCAGACCAGTGTGACTGTATGAGAGGGTTTTTTAGCCTGTAATTTTGTGACTAGTCAGTCAGTACCCAAAAATAAATGACTGATGAACTGACATTGTAAAGAACCATCTTCATTTATCTTTTGTGTCATGTACCCTGCTTTCCTACTGACAAAATACATGAGAAGTGCAGAAGTACAGAATCATATAATTGTGGTTCTCTAAGTCTTTTACGGAGCAGCATGGGAATGCCAACACAACAGTGAGTCTCACACTGGTGAGAAGGAGATGAACAAATAACCCAAGCCTTGTATGTGGCAAAGACAGAGGAAGGGAGGTTCCTATTGACAGTGCCCTATGAGGAGGAGGAGAAATACAGTAATTCCTGTTTGAGTCAGCTCATACCAGTCCCAACAGTTCATGCCTTTCTATGCAAGCATGATGCCAGCCTAGACCTTGACCCTGACAGCATCTCCAGAGATGCTGTCCTTGAGGATTCGCCTTATTGCCAAAGGAAGCTCAATTAAGCTGCAGAGGAAAGAGGAATCCTGAAGTGAAAAAGATGAGCACCTGAATTGAGAGGTTCATCTGTGAATCGAGAGGAAATACAGATGCTGAGAAATACAAGACAGAGTCCCAGAAAAATATCCACACACACACATATATATTTCATAAGCATTTGGTGTCATATTTTAAACCATGAGACAAGTAACAAAAATAAAACAGGTTTGTGAATCCCACTGGCACATGAGTTGATCTGTATCCCTCGTTCTGGCTTTCCCACTTATGGAAAAGGCTCTTTTTCTAACTTCCATGGAATATTTCACAGGTACTCTGATGTTTTGGAAGACCAGGTCTTTCAATTGGAGCCATAACTGTTAGAAAATTATTTCATTATATCTCATGCACTTTTCTAGAAACTGTTACAAAAAGTGTAAACAAATGTGGGTAAAAATTAAAGTGTAAGGTACTTAACTTGTTGTATCCCTTCCATTTTTGCAAATCTCTGTCTCTCAGAATGTGGCACAGCAAATATGTCCACCCTCTCACACTTCTGTGAGATACTCCAATACTCGCTGCAATTAGGAAAGATCCTTTTATATTCTGAAAGCTGCTGAGAAGAACGGAAACTGATCTATTATTGGACATATGTTTATGAACACAAGCTATGGCTAGATGTGAAGCTTGCATTCTTCTGCAATAAATGGCTGCTTTTTAAACAACCTGATGCCATGAGACCACATGTCTTTTGTGTTATTTAATGACCTGTGACAAAAAGTTAGGCATGGGAAAATATTCTTCTTGGGAGACATGAGATGTAGTTGACGAAATGTAACATGAAAAAAGCTGTAATGGTCAGAGATGAATTTGCCAGAGGCAGGAGGAGATAGGAAGACCTCACCACTGACATTTTATTTTATCAGGGAAGTCTACACAGTCTGATTTCTTTCTTCAAACCAAGCTAAGAATGTCCTGGTACCTCAGTTCTCATTTTGATCTCAAGATTATTGTACAACAAAATGAGACTGTTCACTCCTAATAAATTTCACCTGTTTCACTCCCAGTGTGAACAGTCCCATTTTTCATTTACTGTCACGCACTAATAAAAGTTGAATGATATTTGTAATACCTTATTTTCTTTCAGTCAAGGGATAGAAGTAACAATTTAATTTTATTCTTCCAGTTTTCCACTTCAGAAAACAGTTTCCATCCATGTTTCAATTCAAAAAGTAATCTTATTATTTGCATACAGAGCATATTTTATTATGAAGTTTTTATCTCTGAAATCTGCAACATTTTATTACTCCACTAGGGACAGGTGTTGATGATGTATTTCTTTCTTCTATGCAGCAATCCATTATAGTGGGTGTAATTCCTGCATTAGGAATTACCATTGATAAAATACGCAAAACTCAAATGAACTGGCACTGAAATTTTTGAATGGAAAATGTCAGCCTATGTACTCTGCTTTGAATTATTTTGCTTTTATTTAAATCTTGTGATTTTTCTTTACTTTGCAGTAACTGCATGGCCAGATCCTGTCCAGATGAAATCTGTGCTTTAGAAATAGAATCATGCTAAGGTAGAGTAGGAGCTCTTCAAACTTCAGACCTTGCCAACCACAAGTCAATATATGCGGGCAGACAAACAGGGAAACCAAAAGATTTATTATCATCTATGTTGATAGATATTCATTACTTTTGCTGTGGTTAAGGGAAGTTTCTTTTTTCTTTAATAACCACAGCAATTAATTTGGAATTCAAAATAACACTGGAATACAAAATCACAACCAAGAGAAAATCGAAGCATATTGTTTCTGTCAACTGAGGTGGTTTTTCTTCCATATTATGCTTGACAGTAGTTTACATCTTTTGCCAGACTGCTGCCAAAAATCTTTTAAGGCCTTTCCACTTTTCATTGTTGGAAGAGATCATAAGTGTTGGATAGAAAAAAGAAATCTTCCCATATGCCTTATAGTCTTTAATTTAGGAAAATTCAAGTTCTGACTCTATTTTTGCAATGTTTACTGTCTTGATCAAGCAATCCTACCAGGTTCCAAAATATGCACATCCCATATCATTATTCAGGATGACTCAAGTTGTGGAAGGTTTTTTTTTATTTGTATTCATTTTTAGCTGTTTGGCCTCAAATTGATAGTGCTACAGGTAGCATAACAGAGCTAATCTGTTTAAACAGAAGTTGAAGAGATAGGGTGGAGGAAATTGAAACTGGTTTCTTTTGCAGAACAGAATGAGGGGGCAATGTATTGTTTCAGTTAATTAAATTCTGTTTAATACTTAAGGTAAAATAATGCTAACAGAAAAAGTGGACAATGGTCCCTAGAAAGAAGCAGGTTCTTTTCTATTTCACAGAAAATTACTGTTTACCCATGTCAGCTAGCCTCTCTGTTACTTTACAGAATATTAACAGTTTACCACCACTTATGGGTTTTCTTAATGAACAGTTGCTGCTTTTTTAGTACATGCCTTTAAAGTCAGAATTTATTTTCTCATGAAAAGAGGAACTCTTTCTTCTCTGTTATACTTACCTGTAACATGTTTTACATGTTAAAATGCAGTAAAATATGTATGTACAGGCAAATGTACATAATTATTTAACACCTTGCACATTGCTTTAATAAAAAAGTCATCCATGCAAGTGCTCAAAACCATGTCACCCCTGGGGCAAGAGCATTTCAGTCAAATGAATATTTGTGCAACGGTAATATAAGAGCGGCTGTGTGTCTGCGCATATTCATCTAGCTCTCTAAGCAGCCCATATTGGTATAAAACTCAGATAATTTTCTCTCTTTTACTTAAGAGTCCCTTCATTTATTCTTGAAGGATTTTGTCACTAACCCGCTTTCACCTGTGACAGCCACAGGTAAATCTCAGATTAAAATTCATGTTCCAATCTAAAATGGATCCTTTCTAATATAGCCTGAAGCTGCTTAGGTTATGAATTTCGTGGTGTGTTAGTATACTCTTCAGCGATAAGAAAAGAGTAGAGATTAGATATGTTCCAAGCTGTGTGTATGTTCTCTCAAACAGCTGAGAGAAGCAGTCTCTAAAGGAATGTTTCAATTTTTTTTTCTCATGAATTGATAGTGGTGTATTTCTTTCTTACCAAGGTGACAGCATGTATGAGATGTAAAGACTAGTTTGCTCAGGCAATTACCCCTTGTTGATAGCCGATTACTTCCTCTGCCAAACTTGAAAATAACTTGTTGGTCTGTAAATTACTGCTATTCTGGGGATGCAGTAGTATAGTCTCCTGTCTCCTTTATGAGCACATTTATTTTAATCAGTAGAGTTTGGAATGGCTCTTTTTATGCACCCTCTTGTAATATAACAAAGAAGAGTGTATTTGCACACACAGGAGAAAAAAGATTTGATGTATTGCAGAAGAGCATGCCTTACAGGGGAAATCATATCCCATGCTCTTTTTCCATCCAAACAATGTAACGTTCCTTTTCTACAGCAGTGGCCCAAATTATTTTTCTGAATAAATGTTCCATCTCAGTGAGTTACAAGCAGTATCACTTATACTGGAGAACAGTGTCTGAGAAAATAGTGATCATATACAATCGGACTATGGAACTGTGCCACAGGAAATCAAGATTTGATTTCTTTTAGGCTCATTGCTTATTTTTGTTTGTTTCTTTCTTTTCTTTTATGTGGTGTTTTTGTCATTGTCGTTGTTGGAAGGGGTTACTTCAAAAGCTTTAAAATAAAACATGCATTTTGTGGAGTATGTGATGAATAGGATATTTTGCAGAAAAGACCAGTGACCATAAACAAAAAAATACCTGTCAAACAAAATGCTTATTGTGTCCTTTCACATGAAAACAGAAATTAAAGTGAAAATTACCCCGCTCCCCGGCTGGACAACTTTCTAAATGTAGAAATATTTAAAATTTTCTTCTGCTATCTTAAGTTCAGGACTCATTTTTCTGAAGTATATGGAGCCATTTCCATGGCAAGTTACTATTTTAGCTGTGTGGCAGACACTGGCCTAAATAAGAAATAGAATTTTACCTTATAATAGTTTGCATATTTTGAGTCAATATACAATTATAACATCACTGATTAAAATATAAGCACCAAAATTACCACATTACATAGTCAAATGAATTAATTATTAAAAATACTGCCCTATAAGCTTATTTTCACTTCCTGCTTAAATAATTAAGAGCCTTCCTTGATGCATGTTAATAACCCACATCAAAATTAATGGTACTTTTGTCAATATTACAACTTTCTAGAATAGCAAATAAGTGTTATCACACACCCTATGGGGAAATTGTGCCTAAATATTGTCTTTTTTAATAACCTTTTTTAATAACTATGTCTGTGGACACTTAACCTTTTTGCATGTGTCACCTGACCTGTATTCTCTTTGCTTAGTGCTGTCATCACTTCTCCTGGTATTGCTTTTCATGCTGTTAACTAAAATCAAAATTTTTCTGCACAGCATGCTTAGAAAACAAGTGCTAAATTAGACTTTGCATCCATGTCCCTCTGCACTCTGTTGACGTTTGCTCTACCTTTAGTCTCTTTTGTTTGAGAAGTTACATTTATTTTCCAGTGATACATGGCATTCTTCTGAGATGTATTGTGGCTGACCTGTGATTCAATAGTCATATGCTGTACGTTGGAGATATGATAGTTCCCATGATTTGTCTTTTTCTTCCTTATGCTGCTGATGCATGTCCTCCATTACTGGTTTGTCCTGATTGTGAGGGGGAAAAAATTACATCTGTGAGTACCTCTGCTTATATCTCTTCTTGTCAATAAGTATACTAGCTATTTCCCTGCATCAAAATAACCTGTTGATATTGATTCTATGCAATGTCAGCTGCTTCATTTAATTAAAAGTTTCTGCATCTTTTCTTAAGAATTCACATGTAAGGGTATCACAAACAATTTCCAATGAAAAGCTACAGCAAGAATTTTTTCAAATTCAAAAAACTGCATACATTTTTTCTAATATTTCTCTGCATTTTAACTTTTTGGTCTATTCTAGAACAGTCACGCAGAAGTGACAAAATATCAGAAGACAAGGATCCTTCACGCTTGTGAGTTAATCAAACCGGGAAAGTAACTGAAATATGCATGCAAAGTTGTTACCATTCTTTGGCACATTGTTAAGAATAAAGAAATTTGTCCTTACAAAATCATCTAATGTCAATTTGATATTTGCATGAGTCCTGCAGAGTTCAAAATAGCAAAAATTTCTTGCAGCCATGTCAGAGGTGTACAAGGAGGGAGTCAGTGTTAGAAGAAAAAGCCAGTTCTCATGGACACTATTTCTGAAGTATCAAAAGGAAAACCAGGTAAATCCTATGAAACAAAACAGTTTCTTGCTGGAATGTCTNTGGGAACTAATAGGGAACCAGTGAGGGAGGGACTAAGGGACAAGGGTGAATGGGGAAACAGGGAGAGGAGAACATTCTGCATTAGGGCCGCATAGGGTAGAAAGGGGCAGAGGAGGCCAATGGGCCAATAGGGGAAACAGAGCCAGGGTGCATTTCTGTAACAGAACAGGGCATTCTGAGAGAGGCCTTTTTAGTCACTTTAACCTGGGGAGAATTTCTCCATTTAAGGCACCTTTTCTCCAGGGGGTTCTTATAATCCCTGGTGCGATGGGCTCCCTGGCAACCACACTGGAACAAGAATAGTGCTGAGATAGCAGCTCAGATCTCGGTGTCAGGCTGAAACCAAGGAAGACTAGATTTTGAAGAAAAGTGCTTGCCAAGCACAATTGATGTTTTCTTCGCAACAAGGGCAATGTGTGATGATAAACCACCAGAACTATTTATCACATTAAAATCCATGTGAATTTGAATACAAGCACTGGAATCTTCCAGTGTAAGTTCTGTTTGAGAAGGACTTGATCCACTCTTGTGGAAGACTGTCTCACCAAGGACACTAAAGTTGCAACTGCAGACTTGAAACAGACAAATAATCAGAAAAACAGAACTGTTGATATGCTTTAATTTTTAAAGGTTATTTTCCAAGTCTATTATAGGCCATATATTCCGTTTTTGTGTAAAATCCCATGGGAAGGTAAGCACAGGCACTGTGTACTTATGCAACATTTAAAAAGTTGATATATGAGACAGAAGGCTCATGTCTCTGGAAGGCAGACAGATAACATTTTTAATATAATATGATGTCCCAACTAACTCAAGTGATCCCACTTTGTTCATTCAGTTGCACTCAATTCAATTGGCACGGACAACTTCCAGCCCAGTGGTGAGATCTCACCTTGCAATCTTTTTGCCCTCTCTGACTTGTTCAAAGACTTTGAGAAAGATAGAAGCCACAGATGGGAACTTCTGCTCAGCAGAACAGCGGTGGCTTACAGTGGAGATCACACAAGATATTGGCAGCATTACTCTATGGAAGCACGACACAGCGAACAGATGAACTTCACAGTTTTTCACAGCTTTTCCAGTACCACATCTACTTGAGTGAAGCAATACTTCCATATAATCAGCTATCCAGAATCTATCATTTGTCACACACTGAACAAAGCCCTGCTTCAATGGTGGGGAGCCAGTCATTCTGAATACAAAAAGTTTTTTTCATGTCCTCCTGTGTAAGGATAGGTTTGTACATCTTTAAATTGTTTATTAATCCCTCTAGCTGCTTATTCAGTGCTGTAGACAAGGAACAGACAGAATATGAGACTAACTAGGGCCTGAACATTTGTGAATAACCTATCAAAAATATTTGTTTGAAACTTCCTCCATTGATACGGTTGTCTTGCATTTACTAAAGGCATAAAAAATACAACTTTGCTATACTAAAGCATATTAAGTAAGACAATCACCTTGTCTTCTTTCAGTTAAAAAGGTGACTAGATCTCCCTTGCATCAACTACAAATATTTTTTGTGTGTGTATAATAGTCCTATGAGTAACAATGTAACAGAGGATATTGGTACACTTCACATAATATTTTAAATATTATTTTTGCACCTCTGTGTGATATTTTACTAAAGTTCTGTACCCTGGAGGGTCTCAGTCACTGGGAAACAAATAAAAACAACAAAATAAAAAGTCTCTGAATTTATGAGTATTTTATAAATCAGTGATGGGTTTTACACTTTCCTGCTATGTGCCAGACCAGCGTGAGTGTCCGCAAGGAAGTCAGCAAAACTGCAAACAGATGATGAATATGCCTCTGGCAAGGCAGTTAGGTCTAGGGTGGGTGACAGACTCAATGTAATCACAACATTTGAAAGGAGAACTCTTTTTCTTTTCCTTGGAAACACAGCCTATACAGAAGAGACTCAAATCCTGTTTTATGGTTTTCATAAATAGTCAAATACCTATGAACCAGATTGTTTCCAAGCAAAAACCTTTGTTAGCTTGGTCTCCAATATGGGAGCACCTTACTACACTGTGAATATTGCTACTGATGGCATAGATAATTGTAGCACAGGAGAAGCTTCCATTTCATCTGCAAGGGAGCATTTAACCTCAAAGTTTCAAGTACACTTCATTTACATAGAGAGAAGATGAGTGTATATTTCAGTATACTCAAACCAGCAACTTCTAATTATCACTGAGAGCAAAACATTAGAGCTTGTCCTCTTTGCATTCGTGTTTACAAAATTTTGTCTTCTGTCAGTAGCCAATTTGTACTCTGCAAGCATTCAGCAAACTCAGACTCTGGTCACTTTGAACAGGCTGAGCTCATAAAGTTATTCCATGAGTTTCTCAGAGAAAGTTAATGCATTTGCTGAGCTCATGAGGACTCCAGAGAGATCAGCAGGTGTAGCCAGCAAGTTGAGATAAAATGCTACTCTGAGATACATTTTCAAAATACTCCTGCTTTTTTTTTGAGAAATCAGAAGTGTTCACAGCCATTTAGCCTCAGTAAGTCTAAAACATAGAAGTGTATCAAGACACACACATGTTCTCACTTCAAAAATGTAAATTGGAATCACTATCCAGATCAAAATTATTCTTTGGACTAGCAAGAACATTCCAAGATTAAAGAAGGTAGGAAAACATCAGACCTGGGGGAAAACTGAGCTGGTAATATTCTTTTTGGTGTTTAAAGGTTAAGGGTTTGGGGATTGCTGAACTTCAAACCCATCCAAAGCAAATATTTCACCTTTCTCTCAAAATTAGCATGGAGGTAGGATTTTTCATGCTTTTAAGTATTTTCATCAAGGGTGTAAATACATATCTCATGGTCTCCCTCCATTCCTTGTGAATAGAGTAGTTTAAAGGGATAATACGTCATACATGAGTAGGATTTTTAGTGCCTACTACTACTACCTGCAGCTCAGGTTCTTTGAAGACTCAATTGACTGTTTAATTATTACTCATAAAACTTTCATAGATAAGTGTTTCCCAGTGTTTGAAACTGATACAGAACACTCACTTCTACTAATAAGTACCACTGTACATTGGATTGAGACAATGCTAAATGGAATTTTGTTTTTCTGCTACTGATCTGCTGCATGGTCCTCTTCTAGCTACTTTGGTCTTCTGTAGGCCACACCAATCTAGACCAGAAAGTTACTATAACAGCTGCAGCAATACTTTTGCTAGGTGTTGTTTTAGATTTTCCAGCCTGTGGTTGTGAAACCACAAAGCAAGTCTTGAAAGACTTAGTGTGTTTGATGCTATTATGACTACAGAATAGCAGGTTGTTTGCAAATATTGTATCCAAGATTGCACATGAATATAAAAAAAAAATGCAGCATGTATATTTTATACATGCTCATTTATGTATATGTACAAATATCAATCTATTTATTTATGTAGCTATATACATGCAATTAGTGCCACTAAATTGGAGATTCAACTAACTGTATAATACATCAGATATTAAAGCAAATAGCATACTACTCTGTGTAGTTCTCTTTCCCATTCGAAACAAGCCTCATGATGAAGGCAATACTTAACTAATTAATGGTGTTTTGTCCTTGCTGACAGTTTTAACCTACAGTATTGTCTTCAGCAATGTACCAAGACCAGAAAGATATTGACAAATGCATTGTGACAATCCCAGTGCAAAGCACATAACAGTCACCCTAACACTAATTTTGCCAAAGCAAAGCTAATGCTTCTAAATAATACCTAAGCAAAACCACTATAGCACATTACTAGTATGGAGGGCTCCCATGGCTCATTTATAACAATGCAAAGCTGCAGAGCTGTTATCTTTATCAGAACCATTTTCTCTTGTTTGTGATTTGTAACACCAGCAAACAAAACAACCTTGGCACCAGCAGCACTTCAGGATCAATGTGGGTGTTAATGACATTGTGAGTAGATAAATACAAGGGCAGGAATCCAAATCCCACAACAGCCCTCTTGCAGTTAATGCCATCTCTGCAAATGGCATATTCTTGGAGCTAGTCCAGGAGCTGTGGTCACAAGATGAACTTTCCCTGACTTTGCGATGCATTAACATCCAGCACCCCCTGGCATCCTCAACCCTTGCTTATGAATCACTCAGAGGCCCCTACATGTATTTTCCAAATAAGTGTCAGCAAACATGTTCTGTATTAAAGAGTACAATTGTTTAACAATTTTTCAGGTAGTTACCAATGGGTTGTATCAACACATGAGGATGTGTATTTTATAATTTAGTCGGAATGGATTTTTGACCTATGCACCAATGAATAGGTTGCAGACTGAGTAGTATTTGCTTTCCGAATGGCGGTATGATATTGCAAGGTCAGTTTACTGTCATTTTTTTCCTTAATAAAAAAAAAAAAAAAAAGACAACTTAAGGGGCATTTAACATATTTTGACAAGGTGACCCACAATTTTCTATTAGTGCTGTGTTTGTTTAAGCCCCTCTGCGTTGATATGCATGGACCATGAAGTCATTCACTGATGTTTCATTTGGGGGTGGGAAGTAAGGCAAGTGGGACTTCTCCAAGGTCTTTCACAGAGAGACTGCATCTAGCTATTGATTAAACATTTGGATAGCTAATCAACATAGCTAAGCCCTTTTAATCTGCCATGTGCTGTATAAAAAATATTTTATAAAAAAGGAGGAGCCATGAGGAGACAATTTTTATTTTTAAATTCAACATAAAAATATACCATAGTAGAATATAAGGACATAGAAAATATTGTGAAAGTAGACTTGGTTCCTGATTCAAATACCAAACCACAATACAGCCTTGAGGTGTTAGGCAATGTCTGTGCTATGCTAACTCCACCAAGTTTTACCTGGAGTAATAATGGACTACATGTTCACTGAAGAAGGTCATATTTTCACTTTTTTTCATGCACTGGAGAGAAGCAATGCTAAATTCTGAGTTCTTCAGCTGTTGAAGATTTTATTCAGATTCTCAATTCTATCACATCTATGAGATCATATAGTTTTGAGAGTGTCAGGAGAGACCACCTGCAATGTATAGAACTCATTAAATTATATCAGAATTGCTTTGTTATTTACATTAGATCTTGCCAGGACTCCAGTGAAAGAAACACAAAACAAGTATCAAATACCTGGAATGCTGCAGTAGTTATTTCACTGCTATCTCTACTGTACAACTTTCACCTGCACCATGCACTTCATGTGCATGACCACCAAAGTCACCAGAATCAGAGAGGTGCTATTCTTGGCTTTAGTAATGTCTCAAAATTGCACTGGCTTCAGAGGATCCAGAGGATTTACACCAGCTGGAGATAAGACAAGAAGGGCTTTTGGTACATGGAAGAACATGCAAAACATTCCCCGTATTTGTTACTGGCTCCCCGCAAGACGAGAATCAGCAGAGGATAACATCATTTGGTGAACAGCCTCGCTGAGAGGGAGGATCACAGGTCCCTTTCCTACCTGTGTGGTGTTTATAGCATCACGTCTGTGAACCCAGTCATCACATTAAGGATTTGTTGCAACTCTAAATGCCTGCTCTTATTCCTCTTTAACCATCATTTCAAAACAGCTTATAACTCTGCAAATACACTCTGCTCCAGGTACGTATTCAGGGGTTCATTTCTTTGCACCCATAAAGGCTGCCTTCAGTTTGAATACAGAGGATGCAGCACCAGAGGGTCTGTAAATTGACATGAGTGAAGGGGAGGTTAATAGAGTAAGGCAACAGCAAAATTCCAAAACAAGTAAGTAAAGGTATGGCTACAAGTCTATTTAAACTATTTTAACTGACAGACTGACTAAAAAGTCTCACACATAATACATTAAGCACTAATATATTAAGTCTCACACATAATATATTAAGCACTTTGCACTCTGCAAAGTGTCTTCTAATGCAGTAGCTCAATTAGTGCACTAATAATTTGCATAGAAAGGTACTTGGGAAAGATGAAGTAAGAAAATAGGTGTTTCATTACTGTGGTTTTTCTATAGCAGTACTGTTCAGGGAGCATAACTAAGTTGTATGTCACAGACAAATTAAACACAAATAGTCTTGGGCTGTAATTTTCTCTCCTTTGTGTAGTGGTGGCCATGCATCTGTACAGCACATCTCTCTTCCATTATTCCCGTAGTAGTGAAGTTCATTGAAAAACCATGACAAATTATTTATAGCACCCTTAGATAAAATTGAAAACAAATTGGTAACTATGCTGTGTAAATTATAATTACAGTTGTAATTGGTTAAAATGAATGTGTAATAAAAATCTGAAAGGATGTGTAAACAGAAAGTGAGTTTCAGTTTTGAATCAATAGCTGATGATGCATTCATAATCCTCTTTCCCTTCTTTCTTCTAATTATAGGTAGCAAAGAATCATCTAATATTAATAAAATATAAATAATGCAAATTTTTTTTAAGTTGGAATCTTTTTTATGATTGGGTTAAGAGAAAATATCTCACTAATATTTGTTTGCAATTTTAATGTTTGTTAATTCTAACTCCTTACTCAAAATAAAAGTTTAAGGCTTGACATTCTTCATTGTCACAGGCAAATATAACTGGAAAACAAAAAGAAAAATCACATTTTCATTCATGGGCTCTGGCTGCTCATAAAGAAGTAATTCACCAGGAAACAGATGATAACTTTTTTCCTCACATCCAAAGATCCACCCAATCTTTCTAAAAGCAATCAAGTTTGGAAAGTAACCACTCCCCAATGGCTCCATTTCACAGCTTAACTAATTAATGGGGACAACCATAAGTTTTGGAGCAGAGACGGGCCATGCTGTCAGTGACTGGAGGAGAACAACCTTTCTACTAGACTTGACCCATCATGACTTTCTAGAGGCTTTTGAGGGCTCTGGGCCTCCTCAGCAAGGTGGCATGCCCCAATGCACCTGGCTGGGTGCACCAATGGTCCAACAGCAATCTACCACAAAATTAAGCACTACTTTTCAATTTTTAGTCCCACTGTTTCACAGCACCTATTGCTCATGTTGTGGAAACACCACATCAGAGGTCAAAACTAGAGTGTGCTGCAGGAAGTACACCTGCACACAGAAAAGATGAGCTAACAATGGAATTACAAACTTAGCATATGTCAAGAAAGAGTAAGGGAATTACCAAAAGGAGAGGAGGCAACTGCCAGTTATCTTTGAGGGAAAAAAAGTAATACTTCTAGCACTATAAACATGGTCTCAGCCTAATGGCATGTGCAATAATATCATTTCTACAGCTGTTTTTTGGCAACTTGTTCCAAAGTTTTCCTTGTGAATAATTTGTGTGTGTGAATGTGCAGTCAACTAAACCCTGAGTGTGTGATTGCAAAATTGTCTGTATGGCAATGTATAAAAAAATAATCATTTAAATATCTTTTGTGAAAAATATCATCATTGTTATTGAGCACTAGGAAGCTATTTGTATGACCATGTTTTAAACTGGTAAGTCATTGATTTCTATTTAATGCTCTTTGCCACTCTCTATGAAGTAAAGGAGTTTTATATGGTTCCAGAAGTGGAAAGATTTACATAATAACCATTAAAGAAATATACGAATGTCAGTTTGGAGACTGGTATTCAAACATTTGTCTTTTGGCATTTTTTCCCTAAAATGAACTTTTATTAACTCAGCTAGTGATATTATTATCAGCTAGTGATATGAGAATGTTATTCAGCCTCTGAATATCTTTCTTTTTATCACTTTTAATGCATCTTTAATATTTAACATTCATCCTATTATAGACAGAGATCGTGAGATGCATGCGTGGTTTCCACACAGTTTTAAAGTTCAATGCACAGTCACAATTCTGAGGGGAGATTTCACACGTTTATGAAAAACAAGGCATTTTTGCAGTAAAGTTACAAAGTGTGAAAGAATTCTTGTTTTATCTGCCTTACTTATCATGTTTATGAGTTATTTTGCCTGGAAGTAAATTGACAAGTTGTCAATGAACAATAGACACTGCTTCAGCTAGGCTTTTCACAGGTTCTGATGCCTTTGGGCAAAAGGGCTAAATCTGTAGTTTGCAATCTAGCATATGGAGTACTGAAAAAAGTGTCAATGGGGTGAGAGACATTTACTGAGAAATTCATATGGCTGCTGATCTCTAACCAATTCATTTGGTCTGGGGTTTATGAATTCATGTATAAGTGCTCTACCCTTGCAGTTAGACTTCAATTTACATATAATGACCCAATTCCATTTTTTTACTTTTATTTTCACCACAAGCAATGGCACCTGCATCTCTAATAATAAGGCTCTCTTTAGAGCCGTCTCATACAGAGTTTCTCTATATTCCAGCTTTTTATTACAACTGCACTATAATCCTCTAATTAACAGAATTCTTGATATCTTTGTCCCCTACCCTCATTACAAGTGCACCCTCTTAAGGTGTCGAGCATGTTGTACACTTTACAGTAAGATTATTTTCAATTCGCATACTGTAGTAGGGGAAATATCATTCTCATTTCCTTTATGTGATGTTATATTTGTCAAGAGACCTTAATGCACAGGGGTGAAAAAATGTGGTGGCAAAAGATTATCCAGTTTCCACATACTCTATAAAAAATTTGTATGTGGTAAAACAATGAGGGGAGAGATCAGAATTTCTCTCTTTTTGGTGTGAGGAACTTATCTTGCCATTAATATCTGCCTTCTCTTTACCTTTCTGATTACTGAAGCTATTAAAGGGCAGAACCCACAAAATGCACTGTTTACCTGGCCAGAAATAAATTCACATTACTTTAGACATTTGTTACCCATGCACTCAACAAGGTATTTTTAAAATAAGCTGTAAGAAATGCTGAACTGTTTTGCTAGGAAGTATTTACACATTTATGTAGTTTAGGAGCATTCTAGTTGGCAATTAGCATAAGAAATAATACTATGAACAGTGAAAGTGATGATAAATGAATGACAAAAGGACACTAAATTAGACTGGTTATCGCACTTAATTAAGGGACAACTGTGGTACTTGCTTGATGTTAGTATCTTACATCTGACAAAAAAGGACAAGCAGCCTATTTTTGTTATTATCATGGCTGAAGGAAGTACAACTCAAGCAAGGAAGGCTATGAATTATAAATACATCACATCATGTAATGCACTAGTCAACCTGAGGAAAATAATGAATGCATTATATTTTAATGACCTACAAATTCTTCAATTATTAATGATCATAAAGACTATTGTGGCGACTGTATTGAAATGTTATTTAGATTTTAATTATCTGCATGCAGCAATGAAGCATGTTTTCCAAGATCCATAATTTGCATGCCAGTTTTGACTTATAGAGAAACAGAGAGATTATGATAAATTCTATTCTTAAATGAGTTACTTGAATTCAAGAAGGTTAAAAAAATATTATCACAAGAAAAATTCCAGAAAAGCTTTTGCTGGAGGTTGCCTATCTTCTGCCAGCTACAATGACAATGTATTTCCGAAGCTGTAATAGTGAAGAATACTAGGCTGCCTTTCAAGCAGTCTGTCTCTTCACTCTGCCCTTTCACTTTTGTGAAAATTGCACTGAACGTAAAATGAGGCACCATATTTCTTCCATAAAATGTTGAATCACCCACAGTAAAAGAGAAGAAAGGAAACATGAAACCTCATTTTCAAAATTTGGCTAGATTTAAAGTAGATGGCCATCCCTAAAGTAGATGGATGTGTACTATAGCTGCTGTGAATGCCCTCGTTGTTTCTGTGGGTTAAAAGCCATATTTTGCCCTTCAAATTTTTTCTTGCTCAGCTGTGACAGTGCTGAATACTACTGCAAACAAAACAAACAAACAAACAAAAAATAAAAGTAAAGAAAGTTCCTGACTTTAAGAGAGGAAAACACCAAATCTGTGAAGAGTAAAACTCTGAGATGGTCAGTGTAATTACTTTTCATGCTACCAAAACTCTGAGCCATGACTGTAGTCGTGCTTGCTCATGAAGGGCTGAAAGAGAGAGAGCAAGGCTTAGAACGTGACCAGCTAAAGGAAGAAAACCCCACTGAGGGTCTGATATGCCATATTTCAAGAGCTGGAGGACCACAGGGGTTTTCCTGCCCCACCAACACAATTATCTTATGGAAAGACAGCCTCTCCCAGTACTGGGAGAGTACTGCTCCCCCAAGCAGCAATAAATTGAAGCTAGGTGTCTAAGCAGCTACTAGAAAGCTAGTATATCAGGTTCCCCCTGCTTCATTTTTCTTTCAAGAGCTCCAACTCTTCCATCTATTTGGGGTGCAACTTTGCAGCTGATGTAATTTGCAGCTTGGTGCAATTATGCAAAGTGAGGGTTTTTATGATTTTGCAGCAACCTACTAGCTGCAGAAATTTAGGAAATTCTTCTTATGTGTTATCTACTAATAACCAAATTTATTTAATGTGTTATCTATTAATTACCAGTGTTAATAACCAAATTGATTCAGCTGTAATTCATTCCTGCTTGGGACTTCATACGTTGGTTTCCTGTAGAAGCTCAGTAGTAGTGATCAAAACATAGTCAAACATAAATTGGGTAGGTGGAAAGTTTTGTGGAAAAGTACTCAGTTGGCCAGGCTTACACAGCCGTGACTGAAGGAAAGTCCAGGGGTAAGACTGAGCTGTACATGACAGTTCCCGAGTTCAGCACTGAGCCTCAACAGGACCTGGAAACGGCCAGCAGCCAACCAGGCGAGGAGGGGGTGGTTCCAGGAGCAGCCCAGGGTGATTTAAACAGCTCCAGGGAGCACAAGCATCTTGGAGCGCAGTGATCCCACCATCAACACCTCCTCTGTTAAGAGGAAGAGAAGGGTAGTTGCTGTAGGAGACTCCCATCTGAGGGGAACAGAGGGCCTGCTGTGCAGACCGGACCCAAACCACAGGGGAGTCTGCTGTTTACAAGGGGCATAGATAAGGGACATTACTGGAAAACTCTCCACCCTAGTAAAGCCCTCTGATTACTGTCTGCTACTGGTTGTTCAAACTGGCAGCATCAAAATAACAGAAGTTGAAGAGCAATCAGAAAAGATGTCAGGGCTCTGGGATGATTAGTAGAGGGATCAGGAGCACAAGTGGTTGTTTCCTCAAGTCTTTCAGCAACAACAAATAATATCAAAAGGAATAGGCACATCCATAAGGTCAATGCATGGCTCCGAGGTTGGTGTCAGCAGAAAAATTCAGGATTTGTTGACCATACGAGGATCTACTCCACATATGGTCTACTGACACCTGAGAGGATTCCCGTATCTCAGAGGGGGAAAAGAGCTCTAGCGCAGGAAGTAGCTGGGCTTGTGCTTTGTTGTGTTGTGCAGGGCTTGGACCTGGACTCAATGATCCTTGTAGGTCACTTCCAACTTAGCTTATTCTGTGATTCTGTGACTTTTTTTTTATACAGACAATGTTTTAAGATACTGAGGTTTTCTTTTTCCCTTATAAATCAAACCAGAAATGCTCCCTAAGCTGCAAGTATTCTCACTGCTCTTATACATTCTGTAAAAAACAAGGAAAAAAATTATTTCCTGGCCTAGAACAGTATGTACCTACAGAGAGAAAAAAAAATTATTAAAGCAGTAATAATCTCTTTAAACTGGATTCTTGCAGATTAAATGGAAAATCCTTAGGCTCTGGCCACATCTGCCCCATCCTTTTCTTGTATCAACTGACAACTCAAACCCACCAGAAAGATCTGCCTTGTTACAGTTGTTTCCTTATGCCTTGACTAAGTTTTCCTTAATTATTTCTCCAATTCTGTCAACAGTGTTATTGCCCCACTAGTTTAAAGGTTAAACAAAGCACCAAACCTGTCAAAGTGAGTGAAACCAACTGGTGAAGCGCTATCAGAAAGCAATCAGTGCTAATAGGTACATAATGGCTAACAGTGAGCTGTTTGCACTGAGATACATCACCCAGACAGAAAACAGAGCTCGATGAAATCACACTTAAAGAAAACATAGAATAACACAGCCAGCTTATAGCTGAAAACAACAGCACAGGGCTCTGAGTCCACAAACTCTTTTAAAAACAGCACATACTCCAGTTACTAAGGCTTTGCCATATCTCAAGTTCATCACGGGGCTTTTCTTCCGTTGCATATTAACGCCGCTGGATCGTGGCTATGANGGTCCAACGGGACAGGTCCAAGGACGGAACATGCCGCGGGGGGTAGAGAACGGGGGCAGGTCCATTGGCCAGCCAGAACTAGGGAGGGTGCTGCAGGATTGGGGCTACCCCACAGGATACAACAGCATATTTGACACACGAGTTTAAAAAAAACAAAAAAAAACTGTCGGAAAAATATTCCTTGGGATTAAAGGGCAGATGTCAAAAATTTTAAGGCATTCAACCTTTGCCTACATTTTTCTAAAATAGTTTGAAGAAGCTGGCAAATATGTTTTGTAATTTTGTTCTCTTTTCTTCTTCCTCTTCCTCTTCCTCTTCCTCTTCCTCTTCCTCTTCCTCTGAAGATAAACTGTGTAGCTCATCAGCAGTTCCTTTGAATCATAGGCAAAATAAAATTTTTGGCTGTAATTTCCTCTTTTTTTGGTTCATTGTCACTCAAAGATATATTGTAAGAAGTGCTTGTAAAGACAAGTTTTCAGCACTCAAGAGGCTGATCCTTCAAGAAGATGAGGCTTGTAAGGTATTCAGTATCATTAACTCAATGGAATTGCAAAATGAGCAGCTCAGTTCTATGCACAAATAGGCACATGGTTTGTTCTATGGTAGGACCTAATTTCTCCTTGAATTCATCTCAGACTGCATATGACAGTACTATCCCTCTACACATAATAGACAATTCTTTTCAAATTGGATAGGGGAAAAGCATAAGTTAAAACTTTCCTTTTGCATCTTAGATTCACACTACATGCTATCAGTAAGCACATTACTCCAAAACCTTGGCCCTCTTCCAGGGGACATATTTTTGTATGGATAAACTATTTTCCAAGAAATGTAGAGCGTCTTTCACATAAAATAGGTATATTTCTGTGATCACTCTGTGCATTTAGAATGATCTGTTAAGAAACTGTCATTTCTCATCTCTCCAAAATCATGAACAAAATAATTTTTAGAAATTAATCTCTTTTATGAAATATCTGCCACTCCTGCTCCTGAATGTAAACAGAATTGTTGAACTATTTCTGGGGTATATTTCTTATAACTCTGATGGAGAATTTTCTCACTCCCTAGTACTTTTTAAGAAGTGAGGTGGGCTATTTCATCTTTGGTAAAAAATACTAGTATGTAATGGCAACTGAAGTAATAACAGAGAACTGCTTTTTATTGAGTTTCTATATATTGATCATGCAAAACAAAGTTCTGGCTTCAAACAGCATTTGAATAGTTTGTTCTGCTCCTACTACCCCAAGGAAACCATTAGAATAAAATGTAATTTTGGAAAATTCTGCTTATCATGACACAGACTTTCCAGTCAGAGAATGCAGATGTTGTCATATCAGATTATGTGAGAGGTTTATTTAGCCATGTCTTCTGTCCCTCAAAGTGACATCACTTATTGATGATGTGAAGAAGATGCAAGAACTCAGCTACAGAGAAACTCTAACCTTTAGGGCTGGTCCCTGACTGAAGTGTAAAAAACGCCAGATTTTTGAAAATATCTTCAGGTTTTTAATAATTGCTTTGGCCAATTTTGATGCTCACACAAATTTTTACTCCATTAAGTCGTTTGCTTCAAATTTTGTTGATTTCACTAAATGCTGCTGTGTTTTCTTGCAGACAGACAGAAACAAAAAATCCGAAGTTACCTTCCCTTTAATCAAATAATTAAAAATTTAGTTATCCTCACTAAGCTTTTCTGAACACTTCTAAAGTTTTCTCATCTCCTGCATGAATGTTTTCTCACTGTTATCCCTTTTTTGAGACAAGGTATGACACTCCTAATCATACTGCATCACAGATGTATGGAGCAGTTTGTGGTAGTAAGAATTACATAGCTATTTGGAAAGTATAAAAAAATTATGGAATATGGAAAAACACTATTTTTTTTTAAATCTTAATATCTCTAGATACTGCCAGCTTTGCAAAGATACCTGTTTTCTGGAGGGTTGCCCATATAAAGGGATTAAACTGTAGGAGTTGACACTGCTGGAAAAAAAACTTTCTAAAAATGTGCCACTTCATTTACATTCTCAAGGTGGTGCTTAGTTGTCTTTCAGTATGTCACAATTTAAAAAAAAAAGAAAAACAACAACAAGAATCCTAAACAAACAAACCAACAAAACACAAAAAGCCCTAGTGTTGAGAGTACCAAAAAACAGCTTTAAAGATTTCCCTTAGACTGAATCACAACATTCACATGAACACAGTGTTATCAAAGCTTTAGGACAGAGCATCAAGGCTAAATGATATCATAAGGAAAATTTAAAATAACAGAAAGCTATCTCCAAATTTTAATCTGGCTTTGAACCAGTCTTCAATTTCCAAAATGTATCAAGGATTTCTTAAGGCAGGAGCAATCAGGATCCTGTTTGACCTCCTTAAAAAAATAGCTTCACACCACTGAGCTTAATACTGATTCAGAAGAAATTTGGATCAGTGACATTATTTTTCCCATGGTTGTAGAAAGAACAGAGGTGATCGTATTCAGCTGGTGAGATCTGTTGAAAGCATAGCACAATATGACTGAATATTTCTGGAAAAAACTTTTACAGTTCAGGCAAGAATAACTGATAATAGTCACAAATTGAAAGTGTTCATATGGAGAGAGATATTTGAAAACAAGTACTTTTAAAATTTTTAGGTAGATCTGTAAAGTGTGCTTTTATTTTGGGAGTTTCTTCTACTTAAAAATAACACTTCTCACCTATGATATTATGTGTATATCATTTGTACAAAGTGTGCATATATGTCTCCTTATGTAAAAAAGAATTTTTGTTCTTTGTTTCGGAAAGAATTTTGTTTCTTTGTTCTGAATGCTGATGCCAAATTTAAGTAAAATGAATGCATTCTATTACTGATTTTGAATTCTTGAAAGTTGCTGTTACAAATGGAAATATTAAAACTCTCAAATGAACACAAAATGTTATTACCCTTCATGACAAAAATTATTTACCTGTCTGCTCAGCATTTCAGATTTTCTCCAGATCTAGACAAAAGTTTAAAAGTCAGGTAAAAAAGCAAAAATTGTCCAGCTTCACAAGACTATAAAAAGGTATTGTGAGTTTAGCAACAGTAGCAAAGCTCAACTGGAGAGTTGTATAATAAACTATTAACCACTGTGAGTAATAGTGTGCATTTTTCAAGTCCTACTGTAATAATTCACTATAAAAAAGAAATTTAATTAATGACCAGAGTTTCTCTTTGTTGGATGAAATAACCATGCAGCACTACATTTGATCATCAAATTATTTCTTAATACCCTTAATAGTTAAATATATATTATAATTTTTTAAATCTCAGTGAAGATAAAGTTTCCTAAACTACTTTGAATACTTAAATTCTTCTACAGCTCTTGTTCAACAGTTATTCGATTCTTAAGGTATTTGAATTTCATTAAGTGATTTGCTAAACTCAGGAGTAGGCCATGTTTAAGTATTGAAATTGGTTCTGATTCCCTGTCCTTTTCACAGATCCCTAAGTCTTTTTTCTGTTACACGTGTGTTCTTATGAATTATTTACAAAAAATCTTTTCAAATTCTGTGTGGCAGAGTAAAAAGCGCTTTTTTATTTCCTTCTTTATCTTCAATTTATTTATACACTTGTGCTCAATTTACATTTAGGCCACTGATTTGTTGTGTGTATTTTTTTGCCTAAATCATGTTAGCATTCAATTAATGGATATAAATAACCATTTTCTGTGGAAAATTAAAGATTGACAAAGCATATTTGTATAAAATTACAGTATTAGGGGACAAAATATGTAACTTTATATGTATATGCACACACATTTATAAGCATAAAAACAAGACATTTCATTTAATCTTTAAATTATAATTGCTTTCTTTTCTTTTTAGAGTGAAAAGGGCACTAACTCAAGATGGCCAAGAACAGCAGATACTAGTAAAACCTCTACCTACCTTCTCCTGGTTTTCTTTTCTTTGAGACTATCTATGTGGTTTAATACTGAGTAATAATTCTGCAAGGATTCTTTGTTAATCATGGACTGTGTCACTTGACCTTGAGTGCATTCTGCACTGTCTAAAAATAGTGTGTAGTATGTTCCACAGGTCATGCAGGATGGTCACCTTGTGACTGTTTGTTATAAATAAGGGCTTTGGGGTCAAATCTGTCTTTTCTTTGAAGAGGTTAGAAGGTTTCACCCAGAAAGCAACATCAGCCCCAAGTCTAGAAAGCCAGTTCCCAAAAGGATTCTTTGGGCAAGCGCCTCTAAATAGCTTAAGAGTGAGACGAATGGCATGGCAAATGTCAGCTTACATAAACCCAAATGAGAAAAGATGAGAAAATTGTGCCCTTTCCACAAGGACAGAATTTAACCGCTCTCAAATCATTTAAAAGTAAAGTATAACAAAAAAACCACACTCAAAAAAAGAGAAAAGTTTACGTATTATGCTTGTATTGTTGTGTACCAGTATATATCCTAGCCTGGCTTTTCATAATGTGGTGGTTACACACTTCGGACAGAAAATTATCTGTCATCTGCAAGTTTCATCTTGTTAATTCAAACTACTTTTAAATTTTCTTTTAACTTCAAAGCACAGTTTGAATGAGGGGAATCTAATTTCTCTGTCTCTGGTGCTATTCGCTTCCTGGTGCTATTCAGTTTCTCCTCATCATTCAATAACTGCATCAGTGCGATATCCAAGTTATTAAAAAGAAAAAAAAAGTGGAGAAACTCATAAGAAATCATTCAAGGTGGCTTGGATTAAATTTGACCTTTAAAATCGAAGCTGGCACCCAAAGCCAAAAAACCAAGAGCTTGCTCATTCCTGGTCAAAACGTACAACACAGCTAAGAGGGTAGTTCAAGTTTTGCATCACGGTGATCTACTTTCACCATGATGAAGATTGAACAGTAGAATCTGTTTATGGTTTAATGTAAGAAGGAGGGCAGCAGTTCAGGTTTTACAGAAGCAGTGCTGGTCAATGAGCTGTTAAACTAATGATCGTGCTGTTGTCGGAAGTGGATATTTTTCCAACCTGCACAACAGAGAGACTGCACATAAATCCTGTAAAGACACTTTAAAAGGCCCTTAAACACAGTGGAGTTAATATAAATATTTTAATCATTTATATGGGTGGTTGAATTTCAGTTAGATGTCAACCTACAGGAGATTTTACCTAGCACATTATTAGTTTGAGTACTTGAAGGCACATTAAGTAAACACCAGGGCCACTCTTAGGTGAGGTTGAAGGCTACTGATATTAAGGACAAGTATTCAGAATCTGTGATATTTTTCTGATGTATGTATGATGTTCTCATCTAGTTTGCTAGTTTCCACAACTCTTTTGCTGGGCAAAGTTCATCATGTAAGTTTCTGGGGGAGTAACAACTGACGTTAGGGGATCAAATCTAATGGACTGTATAACAAAGCATACATGATCTGTATGTGTTCAAAGGGAAGAGATAAAAAATGCAGGAACTAGGGACAACTGAGGGCAGATGAATCTTCTAAAATCTTACCCATCAGACATCTATTTTCATGACAAACTAGAATGAAATAACGTCAGAATACAGTACTTCCTGGAAAAGAAGTTACCTGAGGTCAGAATATCTCCAAGAAAGGCAGAAAGCAGGTGTCTTCAAAATGAGTGCCTCCAGGTCATCAGTCCCCTGCAAACACAATCTTGTTTGGTTTGAGATGAGCACAGACCTAGAACCACTTCAGTTGGGACTGACTTAATTTTAGAGCTGATGGGAGCCCTTATGGGAAAAAAAAAAAGAATAAATGCAGAGCACACCCTCTTCCCTTGAAGAAAGATAGAAAAACTCGGCTTTGTGTTGTAAAAAGAGGAATAACATAGATGATGAGAAAAAAAACATAGTCACACAAGGAATCTGCTAACGGTACAGTAAATTCACAATGCATATGATTAGTAAACTATCTGAAAGCAGAGAAGCAAAAAATGGAACTAAAACCCCAACATTTTCCTGTCTGTGTCTGTGTTTGGGAAATATTGTTGCTCTCAGCTACATCTCAGCCCAGTGCATGGCTATAAAAACTCCCCTGAAAGGAGAAAAACTGTGAGTTCCCAGAAACAAAAGGAACCTGAGTCACACAGGATCACTGTCAAGAGAGCAGAAACACAGACTGAAACTCTAGTTTAGGGATTCTTTTTTTAATTTTTCTGCATGTTTTTGTTCGGGCTTGAGTGCTGAGTCATTTACCAAAATTGTTCAAGTAAAAAGCTGTGTGAAAACCCAATCTCAAAATAGCTGAATTTTTGATAACAAGGATATTGGACACCATAGCAAAACACAATTTCAATTTTCTACATTGGACTTCTGCAATAGGCAGTTACAGGTGCAGAATTTGAGTATCATATGAGAGTATAAACCCCCTGCCCTGCTTGAGAGACTAATTTTCTGGTGACAGGGTGTAGTCCTAGTACATAAAACTACTATCAGCTACTTCTTCTAAATCACTGTGTCTAAGCTAATAGATAGTAATAAAAGCATAATTAATAGAACTGGCATGTTATCATTTCTTGCTAGATATTGGGTCTTTCTCCTGTTCACTGTTAGAAATACCAAAATGAAACTTGTATCAGCTTCAGCATCAAGATTTTTCTTCAAAAGCCCTTGTTTTTATAGGGCACAAAAAGACTCGCTTGTAAAATCAACTACTGAAACAGAATGGAAACAAATCAGCATTTCAGTGGGATGGGTGGGTGGATTTTTTAAAATTTAAATCACAACCAACCAATCCTATTAAATAAGTCAGTGTAGGTTTGAAGACAGTCTTTTTCCTTAGTATTCTCCATACACCTTCTACAATGTTGTACTCATACGGGACCCTTTTTATAAGAAAATTATTCACATGAGAAATAAGAAAAACAAGGTAACAGATTATCAAAAGTTATTTATACCAAAGGACTAAGCAGAGGATGAGAAAGTTGCTTTACCCTCCAATTTGTCTTTGCAAGAAATGTAGCCTGGCAGTTGGTTAAATGCAGAGGGGTTTATGACACCGTACTGTATTCGCTGCAGAAAGGCAATGGCTTGAGAGTAGGAGTGGGGATCAGCTCTGAGATTTTTTTCTGAAGGACTGCAAGGAAATAACCTCACTTTACAATTTTTGGGAGATATAAATTCTTTCTAGTGATTTCATAAGCTTCAGTTTGCTTTACATAGAGCAGCTTCAAATGCTGTTTTTTTCTGTTGTATATTTTTCTTCAAACATTTGCAAGTTACAGACAGAGCTTGCCATATACGCTGTCTCTCCTTGTTCTGGCCAGGACAGGGTTAATTTTTGCATCAGCCCGGAGGGACTCAGCCAGACCCTGGGGTTATTCTATACCGCCTCACAGCATGCACAGGGTGATAGGGACATTTTCCCAGTTTGCAATGTGTGGTCAGGTGACACCAGGTGACCACATGGTGAGCAATTGCAGGTGAATCATTTCCTTGCCTTGCACATTCTGCTATTACTATTGATGTTACTGGAGTTTTTCTTATCTTATTGCTGTTTACAGTAAACTGTTCTTATCTCAACCCATGATCTTTACTTTTACATGCCTCCAATTCTCCTCTCAATTCTGACACAGATGGAGAGGGAAAGTGAGCATGCAGCACATGGTCTGGGATGTTTCAGTGGGAACAATAAATTGGGGAGTACCATTCCTAAACCATGACACTGCTGAATCCCCAGAGTTGTACTCTCACATTTCCTTCAGAAAACTTCCCAAAGGAAAATTCCTTCAAAATTTTCAGACCATACTATTCAAAAACTGAATTTAGTTTTCGACACTTCACAGTGATGCACTTCACAGTGATCCCTACAGCCTAGCAGCACCCCACATGGACTGGGATATCTCAGCCATTTTGTTGGGTTACAATGTAAGGTGTAACCAGAAGTATGTATTCTACTACCATCTACATGAGCTGTTAAAATAGGTGGCGCAGTGTTCTTTATCTTCTCCATGACAGCCCTGATAACTCCCTCTGGGGAAGCAGCAGCCACCCTGGCTAATGGGCCATCATGGTCTCCCAGCATGACTCACAGAATTACATCATCCCATTGTGAGATGCCCCACCCTGCGGGGAGGAACTGAACAGTCTTACCTGTATCTAATCTGGAGCTTGGGACACCATGATACCACCACCACTGGATTCCCACAGGAGAGCTCTCAGTAACCACCACTGGATCTCCAGAGAAGGACCAGACCTTTCTACAGGATCATTGGTTCAACAGGACCACATCCATCACTCCAATCAGACTTCTGCCACCACTCCAACCAACAGGGTGTCAGCTCATGTTCTGATTTTGTTGTTATAAATCACTGTTTCTCTGCTATTGTCTTTATTGCAATTTTTCCTATTAAATTGTACTTCTGACTTGGAATCTCTTGCAACATATTTGTGTGGAGTTAATTCCTCCCACTGGTTTGCCTTTAAACCAGTACACCCATTCCTGGGATGAGACCCAGCTGTGGGTGACACCAAACAGGAGCACTGGGCGTTCATGCCCTGACACAGATTTTGCCCGGATAAAGGAATGGGCCTAAGAAAGGCTGAATTTCATCAACCTCTTTCCAGATCCTAAAAATTAAGGGTAGTGAGAACAAGTAATCCATCATCTTAATGAACGACAGGAAATAAATACAATTTCCTGAAGAAATTAATTGCTTTATGGCTTACTGGTAGAATACCTTGAAGCTTCCTTAAGTTTTGAGCCAAATTCTAGGGAATCCTGTGAATTTTACTTGTGAAACTGCCATACTGCATGCAAGCTCTTCTTCTTCTCCTGTTCCACCTTCACTGCCCCCAAAAAAGAGAGTTATCAGTCATTTTTTGTTTATCAGGGAAGCAGAAATCAAATTATGTTAAAGAGTAAACAAATAACATTCATCTTGTGAGCCCTCTGGTTACAGGGTTTCTCTCCACCCACTGTATCTCCTTGCCAGGGGCCAAACCATACAGCCCTTTGACAGGTTAGCAGCCCAAATCCCCATTAATTAAAGGAACACTGTAAATTTAGCTATGAGTCTGAGGGGTGAAACAAAAGCTACTGAAAATGTAACATTATAGCATGTAAATGCTATACAGTATGCTGTTACTGAAAATGTAACATAATTATTAATTATCCCAAATATCTTTGGGAATTTGTCATTAACTTTATTTAAAGCCTCACTCTCATCAGGATCAGTCATTTTGCGGCACAGTCTATAGGTGTAATTCTAATCATAAATAGCCTACGTTGGAAATGAAAGTAATCTTCATTGTGAACTTATCACACCAAAAAAAGTCAAACTCTCAGACTCAGTGTCACTCATTTACCACCAGCCCATCTAGAAGCCGCTCTTGCTGGATTTAGCCTTCAAAAGCTTGTCGTCATTTGACACTTTAGAAAAGGTAGCGATACCAGTAGTAATTGGAGAGCCCTGGCAATGACCTTGTCCTTCTACTAAACCCCAGCTAATCCAAGGTGCGATACCTCAACTTACTGGCAACACGATTACTATCTCTACCTATTGCTTTTCTTATACATACACATGCTCCAGAAAGACCTGGGAAAGAAAGTAATAACACAGTGTAGAGATTAAATTGTTTTACTTCAGCTGACCCTCATATATTTTGGGCATTGGTTTCATGGTTTTTTGGAATTCTCGATATTTTTCAATCCCTCTGTCTATTAAATGGATTTTTTCCACTTTTATAATATTTTGTTTAATTAGAAGCACCAAAAATCCTTACAAATGGCAGCAAACTCTACTACATGTGCGTGATATAAGCACCACCTTTCCCGTAGTGATTGTCCTTCACAATTGCTTTTGCCCTACTGAGTGAGCATTCTATTTTAACAAACTAAGATAGGAAATCAAAGATTTTTGGGGAAGCTCTCCCTCCTACTAGAGGATAACCACTATTAAAGCAACATGAGACCTATATAATTTCAAAGTTTTTATACAACTAAAAGCACACCTGGCAAATAGCACAGATCATTTCACAGAGGTATCACATTTTATGTCAAAAAACTCTCTGGAAGGTATTTTATTTCAAGGTTGCAAGAGCCATTGTTTGAGTAGACAGACCCAATGGGAAAATAATTACTGTACTCCAACTTCAAGATAATAAGAATATATAATCAGCTACAAAATACTTATCTTGCTACAGCTGATTTTTCTATAAACTTTGGTTTCAGAGAAAAAACAAAGCTGACTAAGCTCATACCAAATATTGGCAGTAACATATAACTTTCCAGTTTCTCACTTCTACGTTTAGAACAAAATTTCCAATTAAAAAATTTTAAATTATGGGGATTTTTTAAAGGCTGGTAAATTCAGTGTAGTGCTATAGAAATATTTTGCTTACCATTTTTTGAGTTTCTGAGAATATACTAAATAATTCTATTGCATTATATGTACAGGCAATAAATGGTTAGCCATTCAATATTTGGTAGAGATATCTACAATGACTAGAAGAACAGAATGTTTGGAAGTTGTTCAAAATAGTGCAGATAGAAGAGTTACCTGTGCTAGGTATACACCTATATACCAGAGCTCTTCTCAGGATTTCTTAACAAGAGAATAAGGGTAGCATTTTCCCATTCTTCTAACCGAAGCAAAAGCACTCATAACTCTAATTTCATGGAAAATAATTTACAATACCTGGTTAGCTGTCTTTACTAGGCCTATAAATCTACCACCCTGTTTGCCATTCTGCAAGAACATTACATTGTTTCCTCTTCCCCTTAAACCTGGACCAGTTCTAGTCCTGTCACAGGACATTTTTTCTTCATCTAACCACCTTCCTCAGCCAAACCAGGAAGCTGCTGGCACAGATATAAAGCTTGGAATGCTCCAAGAAGAAAGTTACCAACAAGTGATATTGAAAGACCAGCCTGGGGTAGCCGCTGCTCAAATGCAAACTTGGAGAATATTGCAAATAACAGATCCAAAAAATGCAAAATAATACCTACAAAAAGTTGTATATCCTTCACACTTTCCCTGGCCAGGAGCAATCCAATATGCTAAAAGGTAACTTCTTTTGCTCAGCTCTTCTCTGAGCTGAAATCAAAATCTTCTTTAACTAATATTTCAGTAACAATACGACAAATGCTTAAGGAACAAAAAAAAGAGAGATGGAGTTCTTTTAAGATTTTTAGCACCTCTGTATGTTGCAAACTTGGCTTTGTAACAGTTTTGTAAACATTTGACAAAATTTAGAGGAAACAGCCCCCCAGTCTCCTCAGAAGAAGCCTGGGTTTGTGGGACACAGAAGAGCTTCTGTCAGGTCAGGCACTGTGGCATAGACACATTTCTCCTTGTGATATAATATAGCCATAATTTCTACAGTAAATATTGCAGACCAAATGTAATCATATTCAATCCCCAAAACAGTCAGATACTTAGAAGAGTAGCACTGAATTCTGTGAAAGAGACAGTTTTGATAAACTAATGATTTCTTTGGAGTTTCACATCAATGAAACATACATTAGATTAGATTAGATTAGATTAGATTAGATTAGATTAGATTAGATTAGATTAGATTAGATTAACCAAACCAATTTCAAACCCCAGCAAACTGCCACATATGAGTCATGAGATTGCAGCAGAATGTATAGTGAAGAAAAATGCTATTGGCAAACCCGTATTACAAGGAGAATATTCTTACAAATTTTGTTTCTTAATCAATCAAGCCATTTTTTCTATCTTGGCTGCTTTCCTAGAACCTCTACCAGTATCTGCTTAGTGCCACATGGAAATGGCATAGCAGAAAGAGCAGAGATTGACAAAAGAGTTAGCTCAATAGTGGTCCTTTTTAATGTAGACAAGTTGAAAAATTTCTCAGGTTTTAATGCTTCAGAGACATGCAGACTGAGAAAAATCTGACACAGAATCATAGAATGGCTTGAGTTGAAAGGGATCTTAAAGATCGTCTGGTTCCAGCCCTCTAACTTCTTTCATTGGACCAGGTTGCTCAGAGCCCTGTCCAACCTGGCCTTGAACATATTCAAGGATGGGGCATCCAGAGTTGTTCGGTGTAACTTGTGCTGGTTACAGGGAAGAATTCCCTCTTCCCTCTTCCCTCACAGGGAAGAATTTCTTCCTAACATCTAATCTAAATAGATTAGATAATCATCTCCAGAATGATGCCTGCAGCCAAGACTCAGTTTGGGCAGAAACTGGTGTGATAGTTTTGTGGAAAAGAAGAGCTGAGAACCTGAGGAAATAAAAGCTGAGGTAATAAACTCATATACTGTTTTTCAGTCTTATACTTGCAACATCACCTTAATTTGCATAATTTTACATTTACTCCTTTAAACTTTTTAAAGAATCCAAAAAAGAAAAAGTTTGGAAAGAGACAAACTCTTTTTTCTCAGGACAAATCATACCCTTGCAAAACATTAGGAAACTTTCAGACATGGAAAGCTAGATACGTCAGGCAGCTGGGCAAATAAAACAAACAAGTTTTGGAAGCCACAAGCCTTTCAGAAATATTTGTTCCAACTTTTATAAGTTGGATAATAAAAATATCACTTCTCCTTACCTTATGTTTCTCATTTGGTTTCTTTGTGTTCTCATACCACTACATCTAGAACATTATTACACCTTCAAGGGTTTCTTCCATAGTTTTAAGTCAATGTACACCCTTATAGTCCAGTTTTATTGAAGCTTGTTTGCTGATTCAATGAATTTATAGCAGTGCTAGTTTCTGCATTTGACTATACCACAGCTAAAGGAAAACAGCCCGCTGCTGGCATATTTCAATAACTAGAAGCAGTGCATATGGAAATAGAATATGTAGGTCTTGCAACTGTAATAAATAGTTTCTGAAGGAAAGAGGTCACTTCAGTTCTTATTGAAGGCAACTGGTTCAAGCAGAACATGGAAAAAAAGTTTATCTGCATTGAAACTGCACAAATACAATAACGTCATAATTACAGTATATAATATATTAGGATGCTTCTAACATTCCTGTGCTAAAATATGCATGAAAAATGAAATAAAATAGGTCAGCTTCTGCATAAAGCACTTCTATCCTTGCAAAACCTGAAAGTTAAGGGGACGGTGAAAACTTTAAATGCAATCAATTAATTGCAAAGATTAATTTAAATGTCGTAAAAGAAATCAGATCTGTCCCTTAAGCTGCCCACCAATTTCCACTCATTCATATCCATTTTTTCTTTTTTGATAAATGCTTCTCTCTCCACTTCTGCATTGTGGGAGACCTGCACAATTAGAAGATGAATCTTTCAAATGAGCTTCCTATCTGCAGAAAAATAATGAAATGCACACAAAGTGCTTACAGGTTTAAGAAAAGGAAAATGTAAATAGACATAATTTAATAATTCTCATTATGAAAACCTCAAGAATTTACTTCAAAAATAAATTGTTAAATATTTTAACAAATACTTCATTTTAGATGCAAGTATTCCATGACCTTTCCCTAAGTTTTACAATCAACTGATATTATGCCACAACAAAATTAAAACAAACAAGAAGAAAGATTTGCATCCCATAATTCTATTTGTATTCAAATTGGATTTGCAAAAACATGTGAAAAAGAGTGAAAAAGGTGTTAAAAAAAAAGTTTACTTCTACAACATTGTGCTTTTTCTTTCACCTTTAGAAGAGCAGCTTTCAGTGCTTATCTATAGGAACTGAAATTAAATCAAACTTTTAAACTTTTCAAGTCTCAGACTACTCTTAGGTACCTGCATTCAACAAGGCCAAGCAAAAAATATAAATAATTGTAATATCAGTTGCAGAGATCACAAGAATTTTATATTTATTACCTGACTATGCATTAATTTTTTTCTTTTTTTATTCTAACATAATTTAAGATTAAACAAAAAACTGGTCTTACTGAAGGGATATATGTCACCTTGAAAAGCATCAATTAAGTCCATGCACTTTCACAAAAAATGTTTCATTTTTGTTAACTCAGCAAATGTTGCATCACCAAATTTTTAATTGTCTTTTCTTAAGCTTGCTGGGGACTGCAGCTCAGAAGGAGACATGCATGCAGAAGTCTGTATGAGCAAATTTATCAGAATCTACAGGAGAAAAAGCTTTCTTCTGACCCAGCTCCTTTGTCTGGTTTCTGAGTAGCAGAGGACATGGCCAGAGGCATGAAAGTACTGGCACAGAAGGACATTGGAGCCTTCTCAAAATATATATGTCATCAAAGCTTAGTTCTATCTCATAGGTTATAAATTATTCTTTTTAGCAAAACCCAGAGACCAGTGTTTATGCTTTCTGATCAGTACTATGTAAACTAAATTTGGAAGACCCAGCTTCAGTCCATACACACACTGCAAGGTGGAGAAAGGTTTTTAGGGAAAAGCCGTGCTTTTATTAAGCGAGCTGGTAGTGTAGGAAAATAAAAGATTTGAGGTATACATACAGTCAAGCTAGACCTGAAAATTTTAAGGAGCTCATTTCTACTTATGTTACTTGTGGAAATGATAATTCAACACTTTCTGTGCAACACAGAAGGGTGAATCAGTGAAGTGGGATCCTTCCAGAAACAGAAATCCAGACGAATTCTGGTGCCATTAATGCCTTCTGGAAGAGAAGTCCCCCACAATAAACACAGTGCCTCATTTTACCATTTTCAAGGACAACCTAGTTAAAGTTGCAAGCAGACAAATTTAACACAGGAAGGTGGATAACACTCAGGGTTCAGTCAGCCTTCAACCTATTCAGTTTTATCCCTTGTGGCTTAATTTACTTCTTCTCTAATAAAATCTACCTGCCATCTGTGATCTGCTTTGCTTTGGATAGATACTAATATTGTTTCGAGGTACTGCCATTTTGGAAAACATGATGGTGCACAGGAACCAATTAAAACATACTTTTCTAAGAATATCATTCAATATGTGATTTTGTTCTTATTAGTTACTCAAGAGAGAAATTATACAGAAACTCTAAGACTAACTGGTCATTTCAGGAAAAGTTTTGTCTATTGTGTTTTACATAAGTAGCATAACTGTTTCCATGTGCTGAATGTAAATACAAAGCAAAACACAACACAAATGGTTAAATGAAATTCATAAGCAAGCAGCAAATTGGGGTAATCAAACTATATGCTTTACAAGCCAATGTCAACCTTTCAGCTTTCAAAGACTCCTTCTGCTCCCAAAGTATATGGAAATCTCTGTGGAGAGGGGGCCAGGGAAATATAAAAGCAGTTTTAAATGCTCATTAAAAAAAATCATGGCACATATTTTAGAGTCTTGAACAATAGGGTAACTAAGAATTCAGGTGAGAAAAATTTAAATTCTAGGTATTTCAAGGCAAGTGAGGGGGTTTTTTTGCCCGTTGTTTTGATTTTTAAAAAGCATTTGCTAATAAACTGTGAAATGGATGTTTTATCTTGGCATTGCCATGCTTTAGCTACAATATAAAATATAGATACTGACAGTAAATAATAACTAACTAACAGTTCAATATTCAAAGATTCAGCCAGGGTTTTGACATCAAACAGTAACTAATCCAATGCTTAAAAATAGTAGAATTTAAATTTTAAAGAATGTATTTCAAATGTGAAAGTTTTCTTTAAAAGCAAAATGGAAAGCCCCTGAGCTGCAAATTCCAAATGCAGAAAATTCTTGGTTCCACACTTGCACCTAGGGAGTGGGGAAGAAGTTCACATATTACCTCAACTAATTAATGTTTATAGAATCTGTATATGTCAGGAAGTGACCAATTAATTAGACTGAAAGAAAAGGAAGTGGACCTTAAAATGCATTAAGCTGAGTTGAAAATGGTAATACCCCTACTCCCACCCCCACCTCCAATACCATTTTGAAATTTTCTTACTTTTTTTCTATTTCACTTCTGTTGCCTTCATTATAGTTGAGAGTAGTCCAACGATTTCAGGCTATGAAACAAAGAATTACACCATTGACATTTGGGAAAGAATATGAGATCATTAGAAGCCCTGAGCAGGGTGGCCTATATGCTTTACTAGCTATTGCTTTGCCCTTTAGCTAAAGTCCAGTACCTAAATCAACGGGACTGTTCTGCTTCTCTTTGAAAAGCACTCCAGACTCGAAAACACCTTAGTTAGGAAGCCTCCTTCTGTTTGTTTCTTTGGGGTGTTTTTCCCTTTTTTATTTTTAACCATGTTTAATTAACAGTATAGCTTCTTAAGGTCACATTGGAGTTTTCTTTGGCATATATTCTGTGTTCATATCCTTGAAATATTTGAGAACAGTTATCAATTTTTTTTTTCTGAACTCCATATTAGTCATTGAAAATCACAATTAATCTCTCTTTAGTTTCCATATTTTGTTGCTGAATTCTTCTAATAAGGTCACTGCTTTTCTGTTTGCTTCTGGTGGCTTGGAATTAATTCCAAGTATTTCTGCAAAAAACTCAGCACCATTGGGGGAAAAATTCTGATGCTTACGTACTTGCTGCCCAAAATCACCAATCCTTTGCTGGTTTTTTCACCTGGTTAATTCCTGGGTGGTTTTGTGATTACTCTACCACAAATCACAAACTTATTCTAACTTCCTCTCAAAGGCTGCGTCAAGCTTTCACCCAGCCTCTCCTCTCTGTATCCATGGTGTTTGGTGTCTGTCTCTCAAGACTGCCAATTGAATTTGTGAAGTGATTATCTCCTTCTTACTGAACTTCTCAACATGTTATGCAGCCACTTTTCTTGAGCTATCTGTTATAACCATATTTTAAGGTCTTTCCAACACCACCCCTTAGCCCAATCTTGCCATTTTATTGCATTTTTAACAGAAAAACATGGAAAATGTTGAATAATAGAAATTACTGCAAAAACACCTTAAAAGACATAACATTTCACAGAGGTGTTGCTCAGAAAGACTATTAAGCAGAAGTGTGAATGTGGATGTGGAGGAAGAGTAATTCTGCTAAATTAGATATTTCAAGTATTTTCTCTCTAATTTCCTGAGGAACAGGTACAGGCTAAACTGTACTTATAAAGTAATTAGAAATTTACGGTAATTGTTTTTTTAATTAACAATAAAACTTGGAGAAAAAAAATTCTTGTCATTCCCACTTCTCTTCTGGATTAATTTTTTTCAGCTGAGAAATATGGTAACACACAAGAGATTTTTCCAGTTCAAGACAAGGAGAAAAAGAGGGTCTTCACTTGAGCTAACATCAACAATTCTGCAAAAACAATTGATCAGTTCTTTTCTATCTTCTGTCCACAGTATGATTTGTATCTTTATCTTACTTCACTAGCCCAATATTATGCTCTGTTTTCAATTGTTCTGAGACACTTGCATGCAAAGGAACAAGACAGGCATTTCAGCAAGGCACATAACAGACATAGTGGCCATCAGCAGAGGTGTCACTGCTGCTGGCACAAGGATAATTAGAGTGAATAGCCTCTGCAAAATAATAGCTTGTTAGGGTGACAGACCAAGAGCTGGTGAGTGTAAAGCTGGTGATGATGTGCTCACGGTGGGAGCAGGAGCACTACACTAGTGTGCAAACCACTTGCTCTGCAGACTGGTCCTTTGACCTCCAAGAGCTCCCTTTGCTTCTTCCATTCTGACAAATGGAAGGCCAGGGACATATTCAATAGCTAACTCTGCTAAGAGAAAGGAGATGTCTTAGAACATCACCTCAGCACTGTCAATTCCCATAGAACACAAAAGCCTCAGCTTTGCCATTTTGGAGAAAAATGGGAGTAGAGTCCTTATCACTGGTGAACATTGCCTCTTACATCGGTGTGAAGAAGCTGCCTGACTGCCTAACCCTTCCCCTCCACCAGCCACTTTCACTGCACAGGCAAAGTGATCACCAAGCTATGGCAAGTACCGTCCACTGCATCTGGAATGTGGAAAGCTGCCTCCATACTTTCATATAGAACAGCTCAAATGAAAACTTTGATGGACTCTGACATGGGAATCTTGCCTACACTGAGCTGAAATTGCTTGAATATCAGCTAAAACATTCCCGTATTTGAAGAAGTATTTACACAGGGTATTTTGAAGATTTGCAGTGCCAGGTTCCTCTGCTCAGTAGCCAAGTGCTGCTGAAGTCACCTCTAGTGCACTTAGGACAGAGCTTCTATTTACTCTCAAATGAATTGTTTTCTTCTCTGCTCATTTTTCCGCAAACCCTTTTTCTCTCTGCTCTTTTTAATGAAGAGCCAGTGTCCTGCCTGAAACCTTTTGCAAAACACAAGAGTGATAGTTGTTAGGAGTCTTGCCTCTCTTGTGGAATAAATAAAGGATAAGCATGTGAAAACATGTTAGCACAGCAGGCAAAAGGATGTGTGATATGATTGCAGGTCTAAAATGAAATTAGTGGTGTGAAGGCTGGCTATGTGAAAAATCTTGTGGAGAAGCTGATTGAAAAAGGAAATTAGCTGTCTTTTTGAGAACACACGTTATAGTCTGCTGTGTGATTCATAAAACAGTTAAAAATATAATCAGAGTTGTTACAGTCTCCAGAATTAAGAGAACATATTTCCAACACCAACAGGCCAGTGCCTTCATCAGAGGACAAAAGCACAACAGCAAGAAATGCACAGTAATGCTCCACGTAAACTGTCCATGCAAAGGGAGAGGCATTCTTTGCAAGCGGAGGAGGTGTCTCACTCTGGTGTGCCTCTGTTTTGAATGCCAACTCCTGAGAAAGGCTTCAAACAAACAACAATGTTGTAGCCTGAGGTTCTTCCCTGCATGAAGGGGCAGTCCATTAACTTGCATAAGAGCAGGAAGCCACTGTGGAATGACCTCTCACCATAAACTTGTTCCTTTCATCCAAAATCTCTCTCTCTCTGTCAACATAAGATGGTGACAATATGTCTGGATTTAACCTGACAGATTATCAGGGTTAAAAAAAGTATAGCCCAGTGGCATTTATAAACCAGCTTTCTTTCAGCAAGGAGATAAAAATTACAGCAGTCAACTTTTTATTAAAATCTTCATCAGAATAGCATGGGACACAAAGATGACTATTCAGTAAATTGAACTGTAAAGCTGCAATATTTTGATTAGAGTCAGATGTGCTCCCAGGCCACAAAACAGGGTTGTTCCAACAAGTAGGTTGTTTTTGCAGAGGATGGATCATAAGACACAAAACCTACAGTCTGTCCTTTTCTAGAAATTTTCTGCATTATGCTATAGCTTTCCAGGTGAATTAACACAATACAACATTGTGTTTTCTTGTGTGAAAAGATGTAGTGAAACAACTGAAGAATTGTACTGTTAATGAAAAAAAAAAAAAGAGCTTAATGACAAAAATTAAATATGTAAATGTATTTCTACAACCCACTCAGAAAAGCTTTTGTAGAAGTTGATCTAGTCTATGAGCAAGCCCTATCTTGTAATGGGCTGTAATATCTTTCTACATCTTTCCAGCAGATGAAAACAAAAAATCAGCAGTTAATCACCTGTTGAACAAGTTTCTGTCACTTGCAAAGCCATAAAAAGATAGAGGATGAAGTAATAAAAATTTGGGATCCTCTTACAGTTTCCTGAAGGAAAATCTTACAGTCACCTTCGCAATAAGACATGAAATTTTCTGCCCTAATGCCCAAAAGCTCAGATTGGATCAGACAAGCTGCCTGGGACACAAAAACAGAGACACAGGTCTTGAAAGAGAGTATTAAATTCCACCAAATAAATGCTGTGTTTTAGCCACATTGGAAAAGCTTAATGAATAGTGGTTACATGCTAAAGTTAGAGACTTGCCGGCACCTGACTTGGCAGAGCAAGAAGCCAGGGCAGGCCTGATAAAGAGAATTACTGGGGCATTTCTAACAGCTAAAATGAGCTGAAATATTTCCTGGGTTATTTAGTTTCATATTCCACTGCATGTTCATTTTCTCCAATTTGAGCTGCAGCAAAGATTTAATTCATTTATTAACGTTTAGATGAAATCTAGTGGGGTGAGCACATAAGATGTCATTTTTGGAGGTTGCATCCAGTGCCTTTGAGCACAAAACACCAGCTTTTGGCATCTTTCCCCTTTGTGCAAAGCTGGGCTGATGGTGCTGTCGTACAACTGGAGAAAGCCTCAAAATCTGCAGTAGGAAAGTTCTTCACAAATGTCAGTGTTTAGAAATAAAACCACATACAAAAATAATACTGAAAATCTTTAATGTTCCTTTTAATTTATTTCATTTAATGCCACATATGCAGAGACAGGGATGGGAGTATACCTCTCTGATTTTAAACTACTTGTTTTAGGGATCCTAAGTTTTTACACTTAACCTAGTTCTGTAATGATAAGACCAAATTTAAATTTAAAAAAAAAAGAAAGAAGAAGAAGGAAAATCTGGAAGGAAGTCCCATTTTAATCGACTCCTTCAGTTTCAGGCTGCTGGCCCTTCATTTTCTATGTGCAATTCCATTAGCCCCACTGCTATTCTCTGGAAGTGGCTGCACTTTCCCTCCAGCTGGCAAGGTGCAAAGGGCTCTGTAGAAGTGGTCTAGGAAGCAACCCGCACCCTCCCTGGAGACCAATTACTTTTGAAATGTGCCTGATCGTTTGCTGCTGCCATCTCCCCCTCCCCAACCTGCCCCCACCTTCCCCCAGTCACTCATTGTACTGTTGTCATCGAGACACCTGATCAACCCTAATTCTTACTTTTATTTGAATTAGGGTGCCACCAATCTTGGATCCATGTCAGGGCCCATGTAATGCCTTTGGGCAACACTGGGGATTAGATTAGCATTTTGGTGTTCTTCTAAAGCCACATGGTCAGCATTATAAGGATCCCATTAGAGATAAAGGGAGCAGTTACACAAAGCCTAAGAAATATAAGGGCCAGAGGAGGTTGATGTAATTGGCTGATATTGGAAAAGTGCTTTAATTGATGAAAGCATACTGTGGTAACTACCCCTTTTTTATAGTTTAACATGCCTCTTAATTACATTCTCAGTTGTTCGTTTACACTGAGCATGTCTTTCAGGACTGCCAAACTCTTCAGGGAAAATTAAGCAAGTGTGTTGTAGTAGGTTGGCCAGCCTCACAATTCAAACCCCATTATTGCCTGATAGAAGTAGTCTAACCAGGAAAAAAAGAAAAAAAAAGGTTGTCTAATCAAACAGTCCCAGAAATAAGAGGATGAAGAAAAATGAGTAATTGTCAAACTGGGGAGCATCAGACAGACTGCCTATGCTTAAGCGATTATTTTAAAAATACAAGTATATGTATTTCCAGTGTCAGGGAAAGGCATTTTCCAGCAGTTTTGAAAGTGAGGCTGCCTCAGCTCGGAAGGGTGGATCTTGGCAACAGTATGTCCACTTCGCAGTACAATGATTACCTGAATTTCTGCTCCTGACCCATTCAGCCCACCCGAGATATATCAGAGTTTGCTATGCATTTTGTATCCGTACACTATTATTTAATTGTTGGGCTTCCTTAATGCATGTGAGAATTTGATACCAGAGTAATCTCTTATTGCCAGGGCACACTCCAAGTTTTACTTTCCTTACTTTTCCTGTCAACATTCATGGTCTCAGGAAAATAAGGATTTACCTTAGAGGAAAAAGCCAGAACTTTTTAGAGCACTCTGAGCATTAACACCCACATGATGATTAGATTTAAATAAAGATCCTAATCTCTTCTTTACTTATTTAGGTGTCTGTCAATAGACTCTTTTTGATTAATTGTCTGTAATCCAGTGGAAAATAATACACAAACTACAAATAAATAAAGATTAAAATTTAATCAGTTATGAATTATCCATAAAATTAGTAAATATAAACTTACAGTGGAAACTACTGGTGTCATAGTAGAATGAATTCTGTTGCTGCTGCCCTTCTTTTATGTTTTTCCTACTACGTATATTTCAGAGCTGTTCCAGTAGCCTTTCTTACTTTCATTTAAGCAAATAGGTGCAAAGATATCTATATCCTCCATGTGTTGAATCATTTGAATAGACAGAAAACAAAAACTTCTTCAACCTTACAACCACTGTGTTCATTACTATTAGTATGCAGGACTCAAGCTGCTGGCTCATTTACGGCTTTCATAGTAAGGCACAGCTAAACAAAGCAATATTTTCCAATTATTAGAGATGATCAAAATACTGATTTTCAAATTACAATTATGTAACTACAGAAAAAAAACCTAGAAAATAGGTAAGCATATGTTAAGGGCTGCATGTTTTGTTGCATTAAAATTGGTTTTGAAGAGGTATTTGTAAGATGAAACATCATATGTTTGCAAAATTGCTCATTCTGAGTTTGAACTTCTGGTCATATCCATAAAACAGTATCTTTGCTTGGTATCCACTAGACTCACCAACACAACACCAGAGAAAGTAACTGTAATTTCCTACATTAATTTAGTCACCAATTTGGATATTGAGTTAATAGAAACTATTAAGAGTAAGGAAAACAAAGATATCTCTTTTTAAAACTGCTTCCAAATCAATCTCTGTCTTCATGGCTAGGGTAGGACCTGAAGAAACATTAATTTCTAAGTGCTTGATAGATTTATCAAAGCAAAAATGGTACTCCACAGAGGAGTTCTTGGAAGAGATTTAGTAGCTCTAACTGTTCTGTTCTTCTAGATAAACAGACAAATTCACCAGTTCATGATCTTAAAGTGCATCATGAGTTCCTTCTGGCTTTAAGAAGTTTCATTTTCAATTCCCAATATCTGAATTAATTGCATGTGTCTGCTTCCAATAAGATTACAGTCTTTAAATTATAAATGTCAGTGCATCACTTAAACCATGTCACTTCCTTGTTAAATTTCTTCTCACTGTAAGTTTGTGTAACAAAATGTGACATGATAGAAGTGTGCTGGTGTGGTGCAGTACCTCAGAAATAAATATAAAGCTTTAGGATATTAAATTCTACTTATCTTTTGACTTATCTTTGGATGATTACCATGTATAGATAATAGTTTAATGGGAAAGATTTTAAGCAATAGATGAGGGTGAAAAGCTGTTGACCCTGAAGTTGTCACAGTTCTGCTGTGAACTGAAAACACCAAAAAAATGTACTCTTTAATATAATCAGAATACCTGCTTGCCCACATAATACACAAAATACTAAATTGGAAGGGTCATGACACTTAAACAGAAAAACAGAGAAAAACAGAAATTGAAAGTACTTCAACCAGATTGCTTCCATCAGAGTTAAGCTGTAGAGTAGATACTTGTCTTAAATAACTTTCTATCCCAGATAGTGTCTCCCTCAGCAACTCGTACTGAGCCAGAACCAATCAGATACATTACCATGATGAGACTTATAAAGATGCTGTAATTGCAATTGGATCTCTGGGATGCAGAGAATCTAATTCCTGTCTTGACTGAACCATTCAACTTCAATAGCACAGTAAGACCTGTGAACAAATGTTGCATAAAAGGTAATCCTCAATCACTTAGGAACTGTGGTGTTATGAAAGACTTAATTTTTACTGTGCCTAGTACAGGAAATAACCACTAATCACTTCAACTTTTATACTTAATTTTGGAAATATGGGAATTACAATACTAATTGGGCACCAGTTTGTGCAGGTTTTGCCTCTGCAGAATCCTTAGCTAGAAAACTTTTCAACATTATACGGGATAAAACACAAAATCTATCATTCTGGCTACAGTATTGCTGTTCTATTTTATATAGAAATATAAGTGTCTTTAGTCATAAAAGGGAAAATTATCTGCAGTTACTCCACTCATCTACCCAATAGACAGTTTTCTTGGAAAACTCTGTCTGGTCCTCATTGAAAATTAATAAAAGAGCTAAGATGAACTGAGCTCGAGATTGTACTAGTCTTTTGTTGTCTTTCAACAAGGAGGCACTATCAATCTACTCTTCATTATCTCTCCTGTAGGTCTCACCTCGCCCCACAGCAGCTGTCAGCATGAACAGTGAATGCATTCCCACTCAGGCAATGAATATAGTTAGCTATCCATGAACAGACACATCTCTAATACCTTATCCAGCAACTAAAGCCTCTACATTTAGCCAGGTGCTCAAATGAACCGTTACTTCTTTTTTCCATTAAAATTACTCTGTTTTCTCTGTAAACTGATATTCAGCTGCTCTCCTCCCCTTACTGACTATAGTCTTCAAAAAACTGTCAGTCTAGTGTTTGCACTTTTCACGCCATGAAGTGGAGCCAGCTCAAATTCTTCCAGAAGTTATATGCAGGAACATAGAGAACTATTAATGGAACAGATCTGGTCTGATAGGGATGTTTTGATAAACAGAGTCACCACGTCTGAAGATAACGTTTGTCTTGACAAGCGAGAGGATCCTGGTTCTCTTATGCTACAGGAAATTAAAATCTCATGGATTTTGGTTTAAACAAAAAAAAAAATGAGGCAGTTAAGAAGCAGAGGTGCCTCGTGCAGAAAATGGAGAACTATGAAAAGAGATTAAAAAGAAAACACCTAGCCTGAAAATTAAAGAAGCCTTGAAACCACGACATCTTGAGTACCAGCTCTAGTGAAGTTCATGGAGAAAGGTAGAGCAAAAGAACTCATGATGTTGCACATTTTGGATGCATTCATCTTATCATTAATCTTATCCAGATGCCTGGCCATCTCTCCTGTTTGTTGAAGTAAATCTTCACAGCAACATCTGAGCTAAAGTCAGCATGTACTTACTTTGTGACCCTTGAATCCACATAAATCGTAAGCAGCCCTCCCAGAAACTGAGCACCAAAATGGCTTTGACAAAGCATATGCACATTTTCTCCCTAAGGATAATGATGCAGACTCTGTAATTATCAGCAGACTGGGATTTAATCTGTAGGACAAGTAGCTCCAGTACCATAACAAATCTCAGACTTTATCCTTCATTTTCCATTTACATCAGAAAACAGTTAGCTTATTATGCTTGCAGTTCCTGTGGTGTTTTGTCAGTCAAACACAAAGCCTCCTTCTCTGATGTTCAACAATACAAAGCTTTCAAATGAAATATATGAGCTTTCAAATGTACCTGATCTGTACACAGGTATTGTTTGTATTCCCTTTACAGGATATTAGATCCCTCCATTACTTTTTTGTTCCACAGTCTTTGACAGTGGGCAGGTAATCATCAAGCATGTAGTTCAACAACACCCAAACATCCTGACAGAAAAGCACAGTTCTTTCCTGTATGGGTAATTGTCACCAAAAGAGCTGACTTCTTCAGAAAAGGCTGAAAGGAAAAGTAAAATAGCAAGGTGGTGGCAAAGGCCACAGGTGTGGGAGCCCTAGAAGCAATCCAGACAAAGAACCTAACAAAAGAAGCTTTTGATGTATCTACAGAGTAGTATTTGCAAAACTTCAACCACAGATACTGCCCTTCAATCAGTAGTGTATATTACACATAAGTAAAATATTTGGTTGAACCACTTTACGGGTATTTCTGTTTCTCTTTATATTTATCAAGGGAGAAATTTAATGAGAATTTGATTCAAAATGCTTCACAGTTAAGTAGAAAATGATAGATATCTTATAAATAGATAAAGCATGGAGGTGAAATAGAACTGGAATAAAATAATTGTGATTTGTTTTTTTTAAAAAAAAGAGAGAAAGGAAGCACTTTCTCTCTTCAACAAATTAGACTTGGAAACTGTCTGCATCTCTTCAACAAATTAGACTTGTTCGCTTTATGAGTCCTCTCACCCTTTGGTGAACCCATCTTTGAAGTTTCAGTATTAAAATTAGCTCAGAATTGTAAAGGAGGTTTTTTTTAATACTTGGATCTGATGCTGCTCTCAAAAATGCTGTTGGCAGTCCACTGTGTTCTAGAAAAACTAACTTACTGGAGAAGTTACCAAGTCTACTCACAGGAAAACTATGAAATAATTCAAATATAGCAGTGGTACACTTTTATACATGTATTTTTCATTTCAACAGTCCTTGTGACTATTTCATTTATTAGATTGGGATGAGCTACCATCATGTTTCTCTTTCACATGCCTAAATCTAAGTTCTTCCACACCAAAGTTACACTGTCCTTAGTTCCAGCCAAGTCAAACTTATGCCAGTAAGTAGACATCCAGAGATCCGCTTATATTAGTGATTCCTTAGCTATAAATGAATGAGGCCTGTATACGCGTTCTGAGTTCTGGAAAAAAATCATGTTTGATAGTCAGTCCTAAACTTTGCATATCATGCTTGATTTTCACCTATAGTTTACCAACATATCTGGAGAAACCAGCAGACCTGGAGGAAGAGAAGTCTCTCTGACTCTAGATAAGTAGATTAAAACTAGTGCAGACAACAACAATTTGTCCAAATTAAAAACTTTATGCATACATATATATAAAATATATGTATATGTACATATTTATATTTATACTACATCTAGATGTGATGGAATGCTTTCTGAGAATGCCAAAACTGCATTTGGAGGATTTTCAATAAGGACATTCAGGGGATTCTTCATTTTAGTATTAAGCTTAATGCAAGCAAAATTTCAATCATTTCATCAAAAACATTTAATGCTTATCTGCTGATGGCTTGTTGATGGTCTCCAGACAGCTCACATCTTACTAAAATAAGGTTGTCATACATGTGCATCAGTTTGTCCGTCTCCTCAAAGACAGTAGTTCGGTTATTTTTTTACTGTAGTTGTAGTTTCACTCTAAGTAAGGCTGTCTAGGCGGTGCAGTTTCTGTTTTAGTTCTTTCTTCAGTGACTGAGGAATTATTTCATGTTGTCAGTATAGAACACAATTATGAGCCTTATATCGCTCAAAAGCTCTAACAGCTTTGAATGTTCTCCTCTGCATTAGCTGTACAACATTTAAAGGGATTTTGTTTGTGATTTATTGTCAACTGATACAAAGCAGAAAAATCCTCTGATGGACTGTTTAATGTGTTATCTTAGCCTTAAATCTGTACCCCATACCCAGCAGCCCAAGGTGCCCAGAGGCTCCTGCACACATCTCAGTCCAGCTCCTGGGCAAGCAAGACTCAGTTTGGGGATCCGGCATCAGAGCTAGCAGGCCCTCCCTACAAACAATTCACACCAAATTAAATTAATGGAATTGCACTTTCCAAGCTGGAACTAGGAAAGAGTGGACTGGGAGCTGATAAACTTGTGAGCAATTGTGTTAAACTGGCCAAACTTGCCAACAGGATAGATAAACAGGCCAAGGGGAATCAAGGACAGGATGGCATCTGAAATCCTCTGTTAGGTTTTAGGGGGCTGAAAAACAGAGCAGCTATCACTCTTTTCAATTCAAAAAAATTGCAAAGTCCTCTTACATCTGGCTCTTTTTATTTTCTTTTTAGCTACAGTGATTGCAGTGAGGGATAACATTTGGACTTTATTCCTTTTGCAGCCTTAGAAGATCCCTGGGAGATGAGAATAGGGTCTTGTATTCAAAGATCATTAATGCACCAGAATAAACGCTGAGATACACAGTGATGTTTGATTTATGCAGAACTTTGGAGCACTTCACTGACAAAAACAACAACAAAAAGGAGTGCTGTAGAAAGTGGGAAAAGTGTTGAAAATAGCACTTTCTATGTCTGAGGTACCTACATCTGCTGTACATCATATCCTCAAAGCCTTTTCCCAGTTGCTGGAATTGGCAAAACAAGAATAATTTTGGGAATAAAAATCTGAAAAGTCAAGAAGGAAGGCAAGGTATGAACCTCTTCACTTCAAGGGAAACAATCCTCATAATATAATGAATCAACTTTACCAACAATATGCTTTCCCAGTGAGGAAATACTAAGCTTTCTCAAAAACAATCACTTTTTTGGTAGAATTCTGCTAGGTTAAATACAGCTCTGTACCAAAGTACACCAGTACTTTGTATTCCTCCCAGTATTTTCATTTAAAAAGGAGTTGCTGTGCAAAATACTGTCCTTGTCTGTCCCTTCCTCATACAAACCTCAAATCAAATTTAATAAAGCTAGTTTGATACAATGCCAGCCTACACTTGGTTTACCCTTGGTCGACTTTAATAGGGTCAAAAATATTTTCGCTTTGGCAGTGTACGCATTAATCATTTTTCCAGAGGATTTAGAAAATTGGAAGAGACAAGGCCAAGCAAAATTTTAAATTAATTGGGCCTACCCCAGCATTCAGGAGGTCACCTTGTGTCAGTTGTCCCACATTTTCCAGGTCACAAAGTTCCAGTATATCCTAAGCTGCCATGAGGAGAGATCTGTACTGTGGGCACACAAAGGTGAAAGAATTTCTCCTAGAAAGTGTGAATTTTCCTACAGGCAACCACAACAATTCCAGCTTCCAGACTGTCACCAGACACCAACCACTTAAATAATGCACACTTGACTGATGCCCGTACTTGGTGCATTTTCTAATCAAGTAGTCAGGAAAATTTGCAAACATTCTGTCATTTACCATAAATCTGCTGCCTGCTTGCTACTACAGAGTAATTAATTTTGGTGCTGCTCAGAATTCTTAATTTCAGCTGGGAAATCTATCTTCACAATCATTGCTGTTTTCACCCTGCCTTCTGTTTTGTTTGATTGGTTGGTTGGGTTTTGGTTGGTTTTTTTGGGTTTTGTTCTTGTTGTTTTGCTTGTTCCCTAATACTCTTGCTAGGGGGTTGAACATCAAAGCATTATTCGTACAAGGGAAAGACTGTTTGTGGCAACATTAATATGCTATTCCAGTGTGTCACCAGTAAGTGCTTCAACATTTTTGACTGTTATCTGCAATAATGCTCTCAGTATCTGGCTGACTGGCCAGATACAGCTGTCAATGCTAAAGGAGGGAAGCAAGTGAAAGACTTCTTTAGAGATGTAATTAATTTATTAGGTTCTAAAAGGCCTTACTCTGTGGTAAGTACTGTGTATACCTTTTAGTTCACAGTTTTATTCTGAGGAACAGCATCACGAACTAAGTGCTGAAAATAACTACAGGCAAGAAAGTTATGTTAAATGGTTTATCATCTGTTAAACATGCTTAGTATTTAACCCATGGCATTGAGTTTTTTGGCACAAGAAAAGAATTATATCTTGCAGATTTATTTGCAAACCTTGAAGTTATGAAAAGACTGGAAAGAAAATACCCGTAATTATTGCTTACAATTCTGCAGACACAAGGAATATTGCTTTTAGAAGAGGTTTACCCACATTTGCAAAGCGGATTTGGAGTTGCAACAGTAAGTATTTAAGGTGTTCAGTCCTGGTCCTATCAGAATCATGGCCATTGTGCCCAGAAAAATTGTGCAGCTGGTGGGTTTTCAGTGAAACTATCTATTCCATTCAGGGCTTTGAAATAATCATACTGTCCACCGTGCAGTCTAATACGACATGTAAATTCTTTATTTCCACTCTACAATTGTATTAAACAATAATGCTCAATAGGAGGATTAAATAATAAAAAACTAAGAAATTGACATTAAAGTAAAAAAACAGTGTAAACATGAGTCATGAAGAAATCAGATACAGTTAAGTTTTTCAGGATGTTTGTGGCTATCTTCATCTAAACAATATTGATAGTTTTCTGTGGATGATTCTGTCTCCAGTTGTTCCCAAGTGTCTTTAGAACAGCCCAAAATGAAGTTGATACTTTTTTTGTGAGAGCTGTAACCATTTCAAGCTGTTTTCCTGTGACTCAGGAATGACTCAGTTTTAATATTAATGAAATTAACTGCTGATGAGTGCCATAGTGCCATGATTAAGCATTTAAAAGCAAAAAAAAAAAAGGAGGAATTGAAATCTGATGAAGTTTATTTCCACATATGCTATAGGCATTTATGAGAAAAGGAAAGATTGTGGACATGTAATGAGCAACAGCACACAAATACCTATTAGAAAAATGTTAAAAAGAGGATTCTACACATGAGGAGAGTGTACCACAATAACACAGCATAAAATGACCACCTATTCTTTCTCACCAGTTTCATGCATGAATAAAATCACTTATTTAGCCCTGAAAAAATAACAGTACTGAATTATTTTGTCATTACATTTAAATTTGGATCTGGTGCATCTATGGTGTATCAGTGTGATGTCCATATCTTTTTTCCCAACTGTTATGCTGGAACCTAAAATTGACATTACAGATTTGTAAGAAACATCCAAAAATATGCCCATCAACATCAAGAACCTACTTGATAGGACCTATGTGGGACATTTGAAAATAGAAATTGGCAGAAATCTCTAATCATATCTATTTCATAGACTATTAAAACAACATACTGATGAAAACTGTCATGCAGCTGGGATCTTCTCTTTAATACAGCCGTAATTTTTTTTACAAAATAGAGGCTTAAACTTTAAAAGGGAAGATCATGCATGTGAGAAATAATGCAAACACTATGACACTAAGCAAGGAACAAAATAACATGCCAGCCCGTTAATTAATCATTACAAAGTACTGAAATGCAGCATTAGATGAGCAGTTGTTTTGGTGTCACAAAATATTATGAGATTATGTCTCATATAGAGATGAGGTACTGTGGTTTAATGTGCACGTGTAGACTAAATATATATAAATATCTCAACATACGTGTTGCTATGATGCTATTAGTGATGTATGACATTACTCATGTTACTCCCTTGATTAATGAAAAACATTTTAATTTATTTCAGGATATTTTTCTTGAGAACAGCACTTTGCTGCTCATCATTATATTTTGACAGCAAACTGAATTCTTGTTCACAAGTATAGGGTTTAGCTCCAGGCATCTGTGTTTGGATTATGAGAATGCTGATTGGTTCATTGCCAGGGGCATAAAAAGGTCAAACTGTCCTTTTTTAAAGGCTCTCTTTTTCCTTTCCCTCCACCCATTTTTCTTTTTTTTTTTTTTCTTGCCTGAGAGTTTGGCTCATTAATCAGAGTTAAAAGAAAGGGGAAAAGGCAGTGACTTGAAATCATTTGATTCTTTTTCAAGGGGTATTTTAAAAAGCAGAACTCAATGTTAGTGTTAGAGGTTGAGTAGATGTTTGTATGGATCATACTGACATAGTTCTGACAGGTGACCTGAAACCTTTCAAACTGACATCTGTCACAGAGACAGACAGAGGGTTTTTAGCCTCAGAGCCTGTTTTCATGACATTTCATTTTTCATCAGATTTTGAGAGAAGGGGGAAAAAAAGAAGATGAACTTGAAAAAATCTTGCCAGGGGCAGAAAATGAGATCAGGTTTTGTGCAGCTGTCTAACTCACCTTTAAAGGTTAGAGGTCCAGGCAAAGTGAAGAAAAAGGTCTCATTTTGATGTTATTAGCTAAAAGGACAGATTACTTCTTTAAGTCTATTTCTACAGTTGCATAGCCAGTATAGGACATTATAGAGGTGTAGGTAGTTAAGGATGGCTTGGGTTAGCCATTGCAAATCCTGATTTTCAGCATTTACTTGCTCTTTCACTGAGCTGAAACTTAGGGCACAAGTTTAACACCTATAAGCGTTTAAGCTGAAAACTTCAAATCTCTACCATATGGAAAATATTACATGATAAAATATGAATCAATATTTAGCTTCTGATTATATTTTGTTCAAATCTTTTGTAGGAAACTGGGACTTCTATTTTAAACTAAAATGGATGAACATACAGACATCTGCAACACAGGCACCATAACAAGAGTATTTTTAATTTAAATGTTACTGAATGCACCCGTGGGACAGATTGAACTAACTAGAAACTTTCTTTCCTTGCATTTCCCAGGGGTCACCCCATGGCCCTTCTGCATTAGAAGACAAAGCTCATCTGATCAGAAATGCCAGCTTTTTCCGCACCTGCCACTATAAGAACTCCAGACTGAAATTACTGCCTTGGCCAGGTTTCCTCTGGCACGTTGGGATAGGAGAGGTAACAAAGATCGGCCTTTGGTATGTGCAAACACACCTGAGATTGTCAGGTATCTTTCATAAAGGTATTCACTCAGATTCATTAGGCCCATCATAATCCTGAAATTCTGAAACACTCCTAGCCACTGGAAAAGAGATGATAAAATCCACATATCAGGCTACAAGTGGGCAGCCACTGATGGTCCTGTTCCACCAGAGATTTATCAGCTGGGTCACTGAGGTGAAGCAGGAAACCTACGATTCATTTTGTGGTTGTAACTACCAGTAAAAATGAACTGAACGTTTTCCAACACACCTGTAACACTGTGGTGGGAGCAGTGTCAGGAAAGACTGAGGATTCCGGCTGTTGTCCCTGCTTTTCTTTCTCTTGACAAGAAGAGGAAGGAAAATGGAACTAGCATAAATTGTACCTCAGCTGATCTGGAAAGACATCTTCAGTACATTATTACTGTCATCCATTTACTCTTGCTGAAGCTATACGGGCTTCAGGAACGAAATCTTGCCCAAAACTCATCAGGCTTTTGCTACAGTCTTGAGATCTCAGGATGCATTTCCAAAAAATTATTAATTTTTGCTTAAGAAGAAAGAGAGCTGAGTGATGCTCTTTGTGGGAGCCATGAGGGAGTCCCCTCCCTGGGTGGCCCGTTGGTTCCCGCCCCTTTTCCCTCTGTGTCCCGGGGCCCCGCCTGTGTCCCGTCCCTCTGCCCAGAATGCTCCTCCCCAGCCCCAGAGAAAGGCTTGGGTTTTCTGCCTGGACGACACTTTCATCATAGATTTTCAGCATGGAAGAAGGGTCTGCTGCTGGAAGCCTACAGGAGCCCGTCCCATTTATACCACCGGTGTGCCGGGAAAGCCGGCCGGTGCCAAACCCCAGCATGGATCCCGACAGCTTTTCTTATGTGTTAATTATACTGAAGTTCAAGAAATTGCACAAACTGAAATTTTCCATTCATTACTGCCATTTTTTGGCAGTCAGGATGCAGGAATAAATATCATAACCAGTATTTTCATGCACTATTAATTGCAGAAGACATAGTTTTTCACTTCTGAGGAAATTACTGGTGTCTCCATTACTTTGAACTGCCAAGAAATCTTGAGAATAGCTCAAGAGTTATGCCATAACCAAATATACAACACCAACATAATTGAAAATTGGACAAAGCATCCCAAGCCAATAAACATTGGTTTGTATGTACCTATTACTCTGACATTAGTTCTTTTCTCTCCTAAACATTGCTTGCCATACTTTTTTGCTGCTGTTTATTGTAATAAATAAATTATAAGCACCTATATTAGAGTGTCAATGGTACTCATAGGCACCAGTTGAATAAATGTTCTCCTGATACACCTCAACATTTAGCAATTTAGATCAAAGAAGTTTGACAAATAACATAAAGGTACAAAATGTGATTTTTTTCCTGTGAAAAATAAACTAGTTGTGAATCTGTGCACTGGACTTTTAAGAAAGGGCTTCCTTTCTCTCTTTTTTTTTAAAAATAAAGGTGGGCAACTGCTGTCATGGTAGCATAACATTCTTCATTAAAGATATAGTCAACTCTATACAAATAATATTAATATTAGTGTTCTGCCTCACCAGATCCTTGAACTTTCTCTTTTCTGCTTTTTGAATGTATGGCCTAGTCTGATAAAATGTGGATTCACATAATACTTTTTCTCCATTTTGTGTAAAAGGTATTGCTAGATGTTGCAGGGTAATAAGCTGGTAAAAATTCTTCCTTAACCAACTCAATAGCAGAGAATATTAGGCCATATTTTATTTATATACACTAAACAGTAAATTAATTCAGACACTATATTAGGCTATGTCTGCAGGCATAAGTTTGTAGAGGGAGGTATAGAAGAGATGCAGAAGAGTTGCATCTCCAGAGTCTCGAGTTTGAACTCCTCACGTATTTTCCCAGCTGTTTTATATGAGCTGTAACTTCAAAATCGTTCTTGAGGAGGAAATCCTCAGCCAGATAAGTCTGCTGCTGCCAGGGACAGCACCTGTGTCAAGCCCAAGTTAAAGGTATTGTAGAAAACCATCAAGGACTTATAGCCTCAATGAAATTCCTGTTAGTGTCTGTGCAGGAGCAGGATACAGGTCGGTAGGAAAATCTTCTCTCTTACACTTGCTGGACAAGAAGAATTCAAACTCAGCTGTGTAGAAGATACTTAAGTGCTCTGCAAAACATATAAAGCACAAGAATTGCAGAGCAGGAAAAATAGGCCATATGGAAAGATGGAGAAGATTGAAAAAATCAGATAGTATTTTCTTGGAAGAAGCATGCCTCTGGCTTTATGTTGGCTGTGGTTGTGCAGTTTCTCATGTCTCAAGAGAAATCACTCTTGAGGTTAAGAAAAATATCAGTGGAAAAGGTAATGGAGTTTCGAGGTAAAAAGCTACAATTCTGAAACTGTAGGTTATTTTTTTCACACGAGAGGAGGATACCAATCTTAGAAGTCCAAGCTGATCATGTAGAGACTTTGAGTAGCAGCAAGTGAGCTAAGCCCAGCAAAAAGGAATGAACTAAATGCTGGGAGAATAAAGAAACAGTCATGGGTAGTTGAGAAAATCACCATCTGCTATTTCCAGTGCAAAAGGATCTCTGCCATTTTTAGCAAATGAAGTGGAAAAAGGGGCATGGGTAAGGTATTTAGTGTAATATAATGCATTTGGATCACTATTAGTTATTACTTTAGTTCAGAAATTTAAAAAAGAAATATGTATTCAGAACTGGTGCTAGACATGAAATGCACAAGAATACTGCAGTTATGCAAATTGCTTTCCATTCCTCTAGAGGGTATTGTACTCTTATGGTATTGACTTTGAAAGGGCCTGGATTGTTTCAGCTCCTACTGAGGTTAGTTTAAAAATCTGAGTATTCAACAACTCTGAAAAATAAAATGTTTTTACTGAAGATGAAGAGCCATTTCCATCATCATAAATCATTCAAATCATGGTCTCTTATGAAACATTGGAGAAATTTCTCTTCCCACCCTTTTCCTGTATTTTCCCCATATAAAAATGTGGTGAAGGCAATTTGCCCTTGTCCTGGTTTGGTGATTCCTTATGTGGTAACAGGAGCTCAGAATCATTAAAACTTCTTTATGTGGTAACAGGAATCAGAATTGTCAAAAATAAGGTGGTTAATGATAAGATAGGTGTTAACATTCACTTAACATCTATGTCCACCTATAGACTTGAACATTTTATAAGACAGATAGATAGGAAAAAGAGATATACAAGATATACCCTTCATGTTAGAGAAGTAAGCAAGGTTAAGTTTTGTATTATTAGCTTACTCATGTAAGATACACATTGATGGTAAATGATGTTTTACTGGAGATGAGTAATGAACCTCCATTTCTCATCTTTCTGAGGAAACATCAGCTGTCTGATGAGCTTTGATATTTTTGGCTTCTCTTGGTCAGAACAACTTCAGATTTTCTTTTTGGTGCATAGCACATGGGAAAGTTTTTAGAGAAAATTTGCATAGTTAATTGCAAAAATATGAGCTGAATATGTGCATTCTGAAACTTCTAATTTCATGGTTTAATAGACAACTTCAAAGCTTGACCTTATAGTTAATTCTGGTCAATATTCACTAGAGAATCTTGCATTTCCAGTTGTGAAACCCCTCCGAGAAAGGTTGAATATAATTTTTCCTAGAATTATTCACTTTAAGTAAAGTCTGAGCCCAATAATTAATAAAAAATTATGAAAACTCAAACTCTCAAATTATATGAGTTCACTCAAAACAAATTTTCTGCAACAAATCTGTTCCATGTCTTACCTGTAGATGCACAACAGTTCTTAAATGCCAAATATGAAAAATTATTTCTACAAAATAGATTTTACACTAATTTTTTTTTGGTTGCTAGGTCATGCCAAATATGTAGTTTTTTCTAAAAATTACACTAGGAAACAGGAAAAATATTCCCTTGGTTTCCTGACTTTTGTTTGCTTCTTATTCTGTCCTTTACAAAAGTTAGCTATTTTCTATGAACATTTGCCTAAGCTTAGGCAGGAACAGATCTTCTTAAAAATAATTTTTTGCATTATCAGTGGCAATGCACTATTTCAAGAGAAGTTGCCAAGATTCATAATACAATTACATTCAATATATTATATATCATTCATAATACAAATTCACATTCTCAAGGACTTACAATGACCGTGGGAGAACTGCAGTGCTCCTATACTGTGATATTTTTAAGCTAATTGATTATTATTCTGTTCATTAGTAGAAAGATACAGCATTCACTACCTGGACTTTACTGGAAGAAAAAACTTCTGCAGTCTTGCAAATTTTTGGATAAAATCTTGAAGACAGGCGATCAAGATGTGATCCTGAAGAAAAAAAGCAAAAAAGCAAGGTTTCTAAAGAGCTAAAATGCAAAGTATTTTGTCACAAAATTCAAATTATAGTCTACATCAGAAACCTTTTAAATTAAACTAAGTCCTTGTCAACTCTCATACTCTGAGTGTGAGATTCACCTGTTGGTCTTCACAGACAACTACTCCACTGCAGCATATACCTTTAATATATTTGCATGCCTAGCCTCTCTGAGAGATACACACCTTGATCTAATCAGGATTTAGTTCGGTTATGGTGACCAAGAGTCTTTACCAAATATTTTTTATGCTGATCAGGTGATCTACAACAATTCTGGATCTTATTTTCCAAAAAGACTGGGAGTTTGAGATTTTCTTCTTCTCCCTGCTTAAGATAGGAAGCAGAAAGCAGAATCAGATACATGACACTTCCTCAGAAAAAAAAAAAGAAAATGCTTGTTTCTGAAGAAAAAAAACTTGAGACCTCGCAATGTCAACCAAAAGGTCAAATAAATAATGTGGGGGAATGTATGTATAACAAAAACTGACCTCTCTTACAGAAAAGGCCTCTTACAGAAACAATGTTCAACCATGAAGCATTCAGCTGGCATGGAGCATCCAAGAGAGCAATACAGCTGTTAAGATCATCAAGATAAAACCCACCTGAAACATTTCCTTTAACACTTCGTCTAAAATCTGTAGACCTCTGCATGCTGTCTCTGTCACATAGGTGTGTTAATACAGATGGAATATATCATAAGTAGAGAGGACATTAAGTGCAACAGGAATAGATCTGGGTTACCTTTTAACAGGAATTGAATTAATAAGTAACTTAAATAGAAAAGCCTTTTGAAGATTTCTTTTCAATCCATTGGGCAAGGTGTTGCTGATACGATGCAGAAGCTGAAAATTCTTTAAGCTAATGTTTTTGGATATAGGTAGAAGTATCAATCAGCTGATAATTATGAGATGTGTGGGTTCACAGATGGAGTATTGTTTTTCAAGACTCTGAATAGTAAGTCTTAAAAGAAGATGGGAAATGAACACCTCCACTAATGTACAGTTGCCACCTCTTAGCCACCACAGTCTTTGCCAGGCAGAATTGGCGGTTTTTCTTCTTTTTATTTTGGTTTGGGATTTTTTTCTGAAAATATGTGCTATCAAGGAGGATGGCAAAGTCCTTGGAGAAGTTGTTGTTTACTGTCTCATAGGCTGTACTATCTCTCAAATACAGATCAGAGACAACGGAGACTGAGAAGCTTTGTCATATTCTTTTATCTATAATGTATATTAAAGCAAGAGGAGGCCTGTGCCTCATTGTCACCTAACAGATGAAAATAATACTAATGCCTGAATGGTAGACTTGGATGTACAAGAATGACATTAAAATACAATAGGTTCGGGGGGAAAAAAAAAAAGTGCTCATTTACAGTAATAAGCAAATTCAACAACATTGCACTCAAGCAACTGTGAAAGTAGCAAGGTTTTGGACTTGCAGCAAATGTTTTGGTTCCCTGGACATTTAGAGATCCAGATAGATTCAATATATACACAGTAAAATATGTAGTCTAAACAGTACATAGAAATAGCAGAAGTAAAGATACCTATCTTACAGGAGAGGTTCCATAAAATTTCCTACTTCGGCTGTCTCTGTTTCGACTGTTGCAGCGTGAAGCAGCTAGGTTGCAGATTTTATTTGCATTTCTCACAGTCTTACATAAAATTCTTTCTTCCCAGCTATGATTTTATGCGGAAATGTTACAATAACCCTCATAAGTAAGGAGAGAGGAGAGAAGTTTTAGCTGGATACTGATTATGGTTTTAGTAGAATGAGTTCATAGTTTTGTTTTAATTCAGATATGTGGCTTCAGGTGAAAAAGGTTGAAGGAAAGAACGAAACTAACTACAGTACTGTGGGTTACTTAGCTGAAATAAAAGCCCAATTTAATTAACTTACCATACATAATTTTTTTCCCCTTTTTTTCCCTCTATTTTCTTCATTCTTCTGTTTACGAGGAAATAACCTAAGTGTCATAAAATATTTCTCTATATGATGATGCTGTTCAAGTATTGAAAATCTATTCCAGGGTGTGTATTCATGGCTATATTTTATGTGACTTTTGTGAGGTCAATATTATAACTCTTAAGAAAAGTGAATGATGATTTTTTTATCTACTCAATACTTATTATAAAAAGTTTTTACTTTTGCCATTGAACAATGTAAGTCCAGTGCAGCATAAACTAATGTCTGGGGTGGTACAATGAGTCGAATATGTTCCCCCATTTTCAGGAAGGAGTATAAGTAGTTATTTCATTTCTCAAAATACAGAAATAGCAAAAGGAAAAAAACATTCTACAAGGAATTTATCATAACACTGATAAATTCTAAAGCAGTAACACGATAGTAGCCCTAAAACATTTTGATGGGGAAACATCAGTGTTCTGCTTGTGAAAGAAATTCAAATTAGCACTTCTTGGAGAGATAGAGCTCCCAACTTATTTATATATTAGATATCAAAGATTAAGAGTATAGGCTATTATTTTGAGCTAAAAAGTCAGAAAAAAAATATGGTTACTTAAAATGTCAAGTTTGTTTGCACCCACATACCTTCAGCATGGAAACCTCTAACCTAAAAATTGTAGATAATGAACTTTCCTCATTCCCATCTGAGTGTTTTCTGTTGTTTCACATCTAATGCACACAAAGAACATATCAATAATAAAGCCAATTTTATTTGTTTTCATCTTCCATTTTATCCACAAGACAATTACAGCATCAGAGCTCTCACATGCCAGGCACTGTACATGCAAATAAAAAGCAATGGTATGTCCCTAAAAACTGTCAACCTCGTTTGTTGTCTTTAAACTGTAATCCATCACATGCCATGACTGCAGCCTAAAGGAAAGGAGGAGACAGCACAGCCTTATTATTTTTGATTTTTGTTTGGCTTGTCTTTTCACATAAGTACCAGAATCTTATGAATAAATAGCTTCTTTATATTTATCATCCTTTTTTTTCTCTAGGTATTTATTGTGTGTGAATAAGCTACTTTTTAGCCCTCTCTTTAAACATTTTATTACAGCTTATAAATGTTTCTGTTTAGAAAAGTTGGTGAATTCTTTTAATAAGGTGGTTACAAGTATAAAAATTCAAACCTAAAGACACCTAAGTTTCTAGACAGTGCTTTTGTCAATTAGTACTTTGTTGATGTCTTGGGGTGACTTTATCATGGGTATCCCCTACCATCGCTCTATGCCCAAACATGATTCCTGTGCCTTTAAACTGAGCCCGGGAGAGCAGAGAGAAAGAGGCCAGACGAACTTTTCAAAGCAGTCTGTGCCTCAAGGTCACTACTCCTCTGCGTTCAGCTGTGTGGGGAGAAGAGCAGAGGAAGCACCCTTCCTGCTTTTTCCAGCCAGCTTTTTGGCTCTTTTTCTTCGGAGAGAGATGGAGAGAAAAATTTGGTTTTGTTTCCTTCTCCTTTGGACTTGCTCAAACCACCAGAGCATCTGAACTCCACCAGGGGACCTTCCCCTGGCCTGGAGCGGGGCACCCACATCGACCCAGCTCCAAGGAAGAGGAGAGAGACCACCCCCACAGGAGGACTCTGAAATCTTTCAGGTTTCCTCTCCACAGTGAGAGAGAGTTTGTTGTTTGGCATTGTTGTTGTTTTCCTGTGTGTTCATTAAATAAATAGTTCTTTTTTCTCCCTTTCACATTCCTCCGGGGAATATTTTTCTTTCCCGAACCTGGTGGGGGAGGGGTGGCAGTACCCTGCCTTTCCTTGAGGAGACGTCCTTTTGGACATTTTCCTTGAATTTGGCCCAAACCAGGACAGTTGGTCTAGAGCAACCAAAACTAAAGCATTCTCTAGGTGACTTTCAAGAGGATGAAGCCTCAGTTCTTTCTAATTTTTTCTGTCTCTTAACTAGGATTTGCAGAATCTGTTTGCCAGGTCTGCACGGTCTGCAAGCATGCAGTAGCGCTCCCATGTGTGGTGAGAGTTGACAGGCAGTTAACTGCCAGACTACACCAGCTTGGCTCAAATGTTTTCAGGAATTTGTGGACACTGCAATAGTCCAGAGTTAGAGGAAAGAGTTAAAATGGATGGAAAAACAATGGACCATATGAATGGGAGAAATGCTGAAGGTAGGCCGGGGTAGTAACTTTGCAAAATGCACTGAATATCATTCGATAGGATGCCGAGTGAAACACAGAGGGAAAGAGTGAAAGAGAGAGGGAAGGAAGCAAGGAAGGAAGCAAGGAAGGAAGGAAGGAAGGAAGGAAGGAAGGAAGGAAGGAAGGAAGGTTTCAGATGTCTTGATCCCCATCTCTCTATCAAATGAACAACCAGTATTCATCACAAGCTGTTACATCATTCTCTCACAAGAAGTATTCTGTCTCAGTAACAGTTCATATGGTTTTTAATTATAATTTTTCAACCCCTACTGTTTATCTTCATTTTGTCTTTCTGCCATGCTGTCCTAGGTGTTTAAACTGGCCCTATAACCATAATGGAAAGCATCTCACAGGACATTAGAAAAGTACTAAACCTTCATACCTTTCTGTCCTCCTCTCCTTTTCAGTCTAGGAAAAAGTAATGTGCCAAGGGAGAATGTTTTGTGTGGCTAAATAAGAGAAAAGTGGGTTACAGAGACACAAAGGCCATTTTCTAAAATTTGTGAACATTTTTGCAGCTTTTATTTATCATGTGTTTTAAGCTATAAACTTTCATCCAAACCTAATTTGAAATGGCATTTGAGATGAGGTTGGAAGCATATAATTTCTGTAACAGTTTAGCTCTTTTAAAGCAGTAAAAGACTTGTTTAAGTAGTAGTCACTATGAGCCCTTGGTGGAGAGAAGAAAGGGAGAAGGAAAAAACACAGAATTGATTGACCCCACTGGACATGAAAAAAATCTTGAAAATTAAAGCTCTAGAAATTTTCCAATACAGGTCCACTAAATAAGAGAATATATTTATTTGTTTAACCTACTTGCAAGTGCGTTCTTTTGCAATTAAATGGGGCTTGTGGCCAGCTACAGCTGCTGACAGAGTTGAGCTGTAATTCAGCATGAGGCTGGTATGATGGAAGTTCTCCTTGTGCATTTGTTTGTTTATTTATATTTCAGAAGAATTGGTCAACAATATTTATTGAGAGGGAAAAAAAGATTACCAATAAATTCTTTCTGGTGGGGATTTGACAACGCAGTTTAGTTAACATGTTGCTTTCAGAACTTCTGTTTCAGTACTTTACATGCTTAATTGAGAGACTAAATTGTTTATCCCTGATTTTAAAAAAATTTAAAGTGGTTCAGACAAGGTATTCAGGTGATGTGTGACCATCTGTTTTCTGAACACAAAGAATCATTACCATTTTACCAAGTTAGGGCCATTTTTCTTTGGTTGGTCCTTTTGAATACAATATATTTATCCAAATAGGACTGTGCCTACCCAAACTGGAACTAATAATGAACCTTTAGATCCAATAATTCCCAAGTATCTCTGCAATCTATCTCTACTTCCCAAGTACAGCTCTGTAATCTATGCAGAGAAAGAATGAAGCATTTGTGTGATTCCAAAGACCTTTGTATGTCAGATGAGGGATTTGCTTTTATTCACTGTGTTTTTTCAGGCAAGGCAGGATGATCTTTGAACTGTTTGATTTTTTATGATATTAATCAGAAAAAGTCCTAGCTTTTGATGTGTTGAGATAGCACAGGAAAGGCATGGGATGGAGGCTTTAGGAGGGCTAAAATACCACGTAAAACAATCTATATTTTATTCCCATTCCTTATGTTGTAAAAGCTCCAAGAAAGACATTGAACTGTGCACCCAGTTCTCTTCAACTGCTCATCCCACCCAAAATTAAGGCACCATCAAAGTCCGAGTCCGACTGTACTAATTGTTGACTACTTTTAACAGTTTCCAAAATTAAAGCAATGTAATTTGCTCAACTTACTTCAGAGGATCATTGAGGATTTGTCACAGATTTTTCAAGTACTGCTCTAACCATCGCCTTCACTGAGACGGCTAGTCGGGGTTTTCAGAGCACTGAATGGACAGACCCTCAAGGATCTGCTGTTTCTGCTTTTTCTCTTGCTCTTCAGCATACAGCAAAAATTACCACTCCATATTCTCACAGATAGCTCTACTCAGAGGTGAAAGTCACAGATGTTTAACGTGGACTTCAGTGAAGTGTGATAGAAACCTTGGTTCACCATACGTAATGATTTCTCAACACACCAGCAGGTTATTTCACCAGCAAGTATGACACACCAGCAGTTTGATAACAGCATTTTTGCTGACTCAGTATCTTTATGTGCTGAATTTAAATGTGAAGGGCTCCGTTCTCTCCTTTTATCACATCCATTACTGAAATTTGATAGGCCATTGGCTGAAAAACCTGTACAATTTAAGGCTGAATTTTGTTTTCTTCTGTGGACCATGTGCTATTCTAGACTATACCATGAAGCCTTGCTATTTTCAAAGAGCTGCACTGCTGCAAAAGGAGGGTATCAGTTCTGTTGCTTCTAAGCAAAATGGCAGATCCTTACCTTCAATCTTTTTGCTCTAGGTAAATTCCATGTATCTAACCAACAGCCTATGGATTTCAGGTTTCTTTGTTTCTGGGTGATCAGGTAAAAATTTATCATTAGCAGGGCAAAACCATCTCTCCTGACAGGATTTGATTGTTCATTCTCAAAACTGCACATAGATAGTTTAACACCTGGGTAATCCATGCTACTTTTTTTTTAACTCTCTGTTCACAAGGCAGACAAGGGAATACCTCAGTGAAGACTCCCACCTTGGGCTTCATCCTTTGCCAAAGTTTTGAGCATTTCTGGAGCTATCTCTAGGTATCTTTGAGCTTTGCATATGGCCCAAATGTAAGTGTTTGTAGACTTGAAAGTCGTTAGTGAGTTGGACAATGGTATGTGTGTATAGAGTGGTGCTCTAGAGATTTTTTCAGATTAGGAGCATACAGAGGAATGATATGTGCAAGCTACGGTAAAAAAAGGTTTTTTAATTATTTCAACTGCTGTAAAACCATCCAGTTTTATAAAGTAGTACTTATGGAAATATAGATCATTTAACAATTGGCCATCATTACACCAGAACATACCAAAAAACATGCAAGACTTTTCCAGGGGATTTGGGATAAAGAGTTGAGTTGTCAGAGGTCAACTGAGACAATTAATCAGGCACCTAGATAACCAGTCCTTTGGTTTTCACCCATAGAAACCAAGGTGATCTCCTGTACTACTTCCTTTCAGCTAAAGTGGTCCCCCAAAAATCTTTTTTTCACATAGAACTAAAATGTTTCACAATGTAAGCCATGTCTACAGGAAATTGGGTATATTTTGGCACTGTCTTACATTTTCACTTATTCTTGAAGTTCTGAACAGAAAATCTGGATCAGTTCTTAAGTTTCTATGCATGTGTTAAGCAAGACTGTATAATATATTTCACAAGTTAGTTCTAAAATACATTTTTAAATACCTTTTTAATAAGTGTCATAAATACACTAAAACTCCTACGATATAAATTTAAACCTCAAGATTATATAAGCAACCAGCTGGATACACTATATCCTCAAATAATAGTATGTTTGAAAGCTATGTATAATAATGAAGAGGTATATTGTTTCAACAGAAGGCAAAATTATTTAACTCTTTCACTTCTGTGGTACCAACATAAAGCAATAAAAGGTACCTATTATTTCAGAAATTTTGGTATGCCTCTAATGGTTCTTTGTGACCCTTGCACTGCTTTTACAGAAAACAAAGACAAGTTTTAAATCCTTGTTTCCTCCATGCAGTTTGTGGGGGGGAGGAACACGCGCGTATTCTTGTAAGCAGTCTTCTTATATGTAGCGTCTGCAAGTAGTCTGCTTCAGAGACTGAAGTCAGACAGACCCCGATCCTCATCTCATGCGTCAAGAACTGACATTGGTGAAGAAGAATAGCTGTAGGAATTGAGTATCTATTTTTCTCTGGGTTCTGTAGTACCTCATGATAAAAAGTATGAATTCACAGTTCACCAATTATTTTCTGAGGGGAAAAAATTGGCACATTTTTAATTTAAGTCTCCCTCTCTTTACTAAGTTTTGGCTTTTCCAGGTGAAAGGTATGACAACATAAAACTCTTAAACATACATTTTCTTTTTTGGCGTTTACTTTTGGTTTTGGGGTGGCAGGGGTTTTTTTTTGTTTGTTTTTGGTTTGGGTTTTTTTGTTTTCTTCCCTATTTAATTTTGTGATATCATGATTAACAACTACAAAGTAGAGGAGGGTCAATTTGACTGATGCAGGGATTCAGAGATCCTGGACTATGCTTGCAGGTAGCTGCAATAAGTTCTGTGCTGTGTTTCACTCATGGCTCAACTTGTCTCAAGGTATTGATCTAAAATGACATGTCACTGTCAGCTGAGCAATTGTTTTTAATTCTTTGACCAAGACAGAAGTATGTTTCAGCATTGAGAAAAATATTATGTAATTATAGCATTGTGTTAGGAGATTGTGATGTTATGAAGGTGGCTTTATGATCACCAAAGGAATAGAAGAAAAACTGTCAGAGTTGTGAAAAAAAATAAGCTCTATGATTTGAAATTATAATATCCATAAGTTATTGTTGTTGTTGTTGTTGTTGTTGTTGTTGTTGTTGTTGTTATATTGGGGAATCAAAGCCAGCAACATCTGAAATGACAGACATGTCTGTATTTGATATTAAACCAGTGCCTTCTCCTTGAGTTGAATATCACATAAAGGACGTCTGTCACAAATATTCTATAATAAACCTCTCACAGCCACAACAGAATGAAAATGGCTGTGACATGAGAACATCTGTATTTTGTGATCAGTGATAGCAGTATTTTCCATCCATAGACCTAAAAAATGAAGAAAATATCCTTGACAAAAGAGAATTCTTTTACCTGGCCCTTTGGCTTTGATCCAGAAGAATGGTCAGCTGGCAGCCAGTCAAATCACAGGTTTGACAGTTGTAAAAATCAAGTCAATCTAAATATTTAACTTGAGGCTCACCATTCCCAACTAGAGTGTGCACCTTAGCACAAAGAAAGAGGTATCACATCTGAGAAATTAAAGGCTTTGTTCTGGTTTTACTTTGCCTGACCAGAGGCTATAATGTTGAAAGCCCTACCTCATCCGGTCTGAAAGCATTGTCTGTAGTGAATTTTGAACTTTCCTTTGAAAATATCAGCATAATGAGCAACTGCAGTGTTTGAGGTTTAGGAGGCTTTTAAGGTAGTTTACACCTTGTACAGGAGTTTTTCCATAGCACAGATCTGTAGAAACAGTGGAATGGTCAATATACAGCAATATTAGCAGCACCTCATCTGCAAAGGAATTCAGTAAAAGAATTCCTGCAAAGGAATCAGGGTCAAGCTAGACCAAAACACACATTTTTTTAATCAATTCTTAGTTCTGATTAGGTTTATAAGGCAGATAAGGGTTTCAAGTTACACTTTCCTTGAAAAACAGCTTAAACATACACCTGTTGAGTTCTACAGGTATCGAAGTAATAAATTGAAGTGTGGCAGCTGGAGTGCACATGTATAGCAATGCAGAGCCATGGTTTAGCTGAGCATGCCAAACATGCTCAGCTAAACCAGACCTATGTGGGAAGTTCATCATGGCACAGGACAAGCCAATGGTCTAAACACAGCAGGAGTGTACTGAGGTTTTCTGTGTATATAAGTGCATTCTGTGCATGCACAGTAATAATTTATCTGGGATGTACAGAGACCCTGCATACAGAAATTTTTGTAGCAGTGTCCACTTCAGCAGCATTGCAAATGGTCAAAATTTACCCACAAATACAGGGCTAACGATGATTTTTAACTGGAGCTGACCACAGCGCATATGAAAGGTATACACATATTTCTTTTTGTAGCGCTTATAAAAGGTATACACATATTTCTTTTTGTAGCCACCAAAATATACTGAACATATGGTGTAACTTTAAAAGAAAGAAAATTTTAAAAAATTAAATTTTTTTTAAAAAAAGAAAAACCACAAGCATTATTCTAACATTGACTATTGAAAAATATTACTTTTTCAGTGTAAGTGCTGTAAATATTGATTATAATGAAGGTATTCAATGACAGAATTAACCAGTCATCATTTTCCCTGTTGTACTCTGGCCTTCTTTCATATGCAATACATTTAGAAAACTTTCCTCCTTAATTTGTAAGACCTTTTTTTTAAATTAAGGAAAGAAAAAGGTTTAGTATTTGGTTTTGGTTAGACATATCCATAACAAATCTTGCCAATACTTCTGAGTACAGTTTTACCTCAGACCATTGATTCTGTCAGACTGAAGGCTCATGGAAATCTGATTTTCAAAACATCATCTTTTCCTGCCACATTATTCTGCCATTTTTATGACTGTCCCAAAAACACAAGAAATACTTAAAAAATCCAGACTGTCAACCAATAAAACTGAAAAAATTTCCAAGCTACTTTCTTTCCTTGGAGTACCAGACTCTGAAAAATTGGTTTGTGCATTAACAGGATGACTATATTGAATTTATAACTGCTAATGTTTTTAATTCATTGCTAATAAGCCAAGGTGTACAGCACCTTGACTGTCTCCAGCCTAATGAAGAACTGTAACCTAAAGCCTGATTGGTCTTGCAAGAAATGGAGAGAACTCAAAATAAAAACCTTTAAGGCTCTCTTACATTGTATAACAGCAATGTGTTTTCTGTCTCAAATAGACTAAATTGTGATTTATTCTGAGGGACAGGCTACAGATAAGAAAAAAATGTCATCTGAAAACCTTCTTCCCCCAAATGGTGACTTCCCCCAAATGAAGGTCCTTCCTTCAGCAGTAATTTCTGGAAAATTTCTTGATTAATAAAATCTTGCAAATAAACTTTAAAATGACGGCTTTGTTGTTGCTTTGGCACAATACATTAACAACACAGCGAGCTCTGCCAAACTGTGAGTATTCTTTCAGGCGGATTATGTCCTTGTTTACATATCCAGCTGCACTTGGGACGTGTCCGTGGTGGTGCCTGAACAATGTCTCCAGTGGGGGTGCCCATTAGGGGAGGGGATTCTACTGAAGTGTATGCCATTTACTTTGTTTAAATTGAACAAGAATGCTCAGCGGTCCTCTGATCCTGGGGGAAAGTGTTGGAATCCTGCATTTTCTGAATCCTGTTTGGGTTTGTTTAATGGGGATATTTGGATTGCTCAAAAAATTGCAGTCTAGAAGATTGTTCTAGAAAGCCACTCTGAAGTATTTCATGCGCTCTGTATGCAAGTGAACAAGTGTGATGTTATTTACACTGCACTCCTAAATAAGGATTATGTAGATGAGTAAAAGTTTATATCATATTCTTCTTGACTAAGCATGTGTCTTCTCTTTGTTTTACTTCTGCTTACTTTTGGAAGAAGTTAGACTTAATGCACATGTTTATGCCCTGGCTTCCTGAACTTTTCCAGTTCCTTCATGAGCATGTGGACAGAAAAATACCTAAATGAAACATACATGGGGTTATTTTCTTCATGCATGTAATTTTTATTCAAGGAAAGTAGATAAGTTGTTAAAAGAAGGGCAATCAAATCAGTGACTCCTCTGCAGAAATACAGTCATTTTACAGTACTGTGCCTATAAACTGTTACTGCTTTCCTCTTTCTGTTCCTTACAGTTTTCTACTCTTGAATATGAAAATTTGTAACAGTGAAATTCATTATGTAGCAGGCCGAAAATTGCTAAACCAGAGCTGCAATTCAGAAACAGTGCAGCGAAAATGAAGAATTCCCTAGGAAAATACAGGAATTTTGTATCCTCCAGTAGGTGTTCAAATGTATTAAGATTGGTTTTCCTTTTCAAGTATCTGGGTCTGCCTCTTGCAAACACATGAGAAACTTAGATTATTAAGTTGTTTAGGTGATATAGTAAATTACTCCCGAGGCACAGACATGCTCCATTCCCAACTAAACAATGTCATAATACTGCAGTGTTTTTAACATGTTCATCAACACTACTGTCAGCAGCAGACTTGTGATAAAATCCTAGCTTTGGTGAAGTGCACTGCAGATCTCCCACTGACCACTGATTTGTTTTTCCCTACTTCTCCCTTCTGCAATCATTAACATTTGAACCATTAAGGCTTGGTTCAAAAACACTTCATAATCCCAGCTACTTATCCAACTATGTGTAGTACAAACAATTGTAAAGGCTTCTCCATTTCTGGTCTATACAGCTCTCATAAAAACAAAAAGAAAAACTTACTAGGTTTTTTTCACTGTTCTGATATCTGAGCTTCTTTCTTATAAAATACTGTATATGTGCCAAGATTGTTCTGTTCTAACAAATTATTTACATGAAGCTGAGGTCTGGATTGTTCAACTGTCCTCCTCCATGAGGGAGACAACATCATCTCAGAGAAGCACTGGGCTTCATATAGCAGGTCTTCAGAAAGATCAGCAGCACCGCTCACATGGGACTGGTGAGTGACAAGAGTCTGTGGCACCATGGGAGTGTGTGACAGCGCCCAACGGAGGAAGTCAGAAGGTGAGAATAATGCAGGCTCATGCCTGTAGGCATTCTTTGCAAAGGAGTGGGATTCACCCCAAGAAGGTGTAAATGCTGTTCACTGCCCTTTCCAAGCACCACCAGAAATACCTTCAAGCACCATTTGCTGATTATGGATCTCTTGCTCTTTACATGCATTCCTTGATGTGTTCCATACTGTGTTCTGCATTACAAAATTTGCATTATCCTTTGGCCTCTGGGATGGCTCTTCCCCAGAGTTTGGGCATTTTTCAGCCCTTTGCTGCTCAGAGCTTGGGTTTCATCAGAGGTTATTGGAGTGACCTGCCCATAGGAAGCTCTTGCCTTGCCATTTCATTGGCTGCATAAGAGCTGCTGTGTGATTATTCCCTCAGGTAATGGTTACAGCTCATTTGTCAGTCTGAATTTAAACACCAGTGCTATGAAGGATCTTTCAGTATTTATGCTGTGCCTCATTGAAGGACAAGCCATCAGTTAATCTATATCAAAGGATAGACCACTATGAAACCTAGCTACCGGAGGACAGACGTCTTGGTGAACGGGTGCTAAGCCTTTCTCATTGACTATAATCCTACTCACCAGGACTGACTAAAAGCCATTAATCATATGTGTCCTGTGGCATCTGAGAGGAATTCAGCTTCTCCTGCCACTGGGCAGGCTGACAAGCAGTTGTCTGAGCAGGATGCCTAAGGACTGATGGTTCAGGGTGACATCAAAAACTCTTTGACCTTTGCAGGGATCCACCATGGCCAAGAGTAAGGATCACTGATATGCCTGACTGCAGTAGTATAAGATATGTTTAACACTGATGGGCTTGTTTCAGAATAGAAGTTTTCTTGGAAATCCCCTAGGATTCTTCCGATGTTTTATGAGCTCAAGTTCTCATAGGCAGAAAAAAATTGTGGAAAAAAAGGTAATTTAGATACTAATTGCTAATGCTGTGATCCTTGATGGTAGAAAATAAATAGTTTGCTTTATATCTCCCTGCTTTCCTCACTAACCACACAATACAAGGAAACTTTCTAATAATGTGTAATATCTGGGGAGATGCCATTTTACTGTGATTGCACTGCTCAGCAAAACTCAGGAAACTCAGCAAAACTCAGTACTCAACATCTCAGCTGGCTCTTCTGATTGCAAAGAGTAACCTCATTTAAGCAGGAGTCTACCCACAAAGTATCCTACATTTTATGGTCTCATGCAGTAGCTACTATATCATGTACCATGCCCTATGAAGCCCTAGCCAGGCAACCAAAATCATCCTTCAGAGCCATTGCTCCCTTCACAATTTCAGCCTACAGCATGGATGCTAAAAAATACTGTGATCGTCTATGCAAGTGTAGGATGAGTTCCTGCAAACAGATGTGCATACACAGAAAAGAATGTATACAAAAAAAATTTTTAAAAAATGCTCTCTGCCCAGAATCTGAACCCAAGAGATTTTTATATATTTAGGCTTTCTGGTTATTATGGCCTCAGGCCCCTGTTTGCCTTGCTCACATTCACTCATTCTCTGTCCTTAAAAAAAGGCAGAGGAGACCATTCATCCAGCACTGACTCACCGGCACAAAGTACTGTAATTCACTGAAAACTCTGTCGAGCATCAGTATTAAAAAAAAAATGGAGTCCAGTTTAATGAAGAATGTGGACTAACATAATCACTGCAGCAATCGGGTTTTTAACAAAATATAGCTTTGATTCTCCTTAATATGGACGGTACTTTTACCTCTGGTATTTCTAGGTAGTCCTCAAAGTGATGGAAGATGTACGAGTTGGGAGGGTAACGTGCATTTTCAGGAGGGAACTGGTGCCCCCACTGCTCACAACAGCAATGCATACTAACCACAAACATGCTCACCCTGCTGCCCTGCCAGCTGAAAAAAAAAGGTGTTAAGCAGCAGCTGTCAAGCTACAAAGGAAAAGGTGGTTCTCATGCTGGGAGAAAAAAAATGTTTGTAAAAACACAGCACAAAAAGCAACTCTTCCAGAATACCTGACTCACTTCTTTGAAACTCTTCAGCATTTTTGGCTTTATAAGATTCAGGGCAATTTATTATTCAGCCACTGCCTATGTGAATTGAACCAAAAAAAAAAAGGAGAAAAAGGCTAATTCATTTCTCCTAATATTGCCAGGAATCCTTCTGGTCAGGCTCAGCTGGGGACAGATGCAGTAGTGTCCCTGATGTCAAGGGGGAGAGAAGACTGTACCATTTGGGTGGTGCTAATTGGAGTGAGACAGCCCCCTCTGTGCACACTGGTAAATCTGCTCATCTCAGCTGAGAGGCTGTTAGCAGTTGAGTTTGCATATCGAGGCCCAGATTTTGACAGGTACCTTCTATTGCAAATATTAGTAGTTAAGCATCTAACTACTCAATTGCATGTATAATTCAGGTAGGTACATGTATAATTCAGGGAATTTGCTATCCAAGAGACTTTCCAATTTTTGTTCCCTGTGGCGTTCATGAGCACAAAATTGTGGATGATTTTTTTTATTATTATTTTATTTTTGGTGTTGAAAAATGTGCTGCAAGGAAACAACACTGGGATGAAGCCCATCTGAAAGCGTGCTCCCCAGTGCGTCAGGATACAAATGTAGATTTTAATGCAGTGCTCTGTTGTCAAACCTTGGAGCCTGATTCACTACTGCATTACACCAATATGAAATCCATCACCTTGTGCTGATACACAACTGGATTAACCCAGAGGTGAATGAAGCTTATTGTTTGCAAGTGCCACTTGCTGAAGCAAGGGCTATCTATTAAGAAAAAAATATCCTTAGCGCCATGAGGAAATCTGGACATTTTGATGGCTAAAATGTGAATAAGAAAACTAGACCACATTTCTAGGTCCCTTTGTTTTTACAGTACAAAATTCCCAGTATGTGATTAAGAATATATACAAGTCTGAGTCATAATTTAGCATAAAATAAAACAAGACATTTAATCCTGGGGAAAAAAATTGAGAACAGTAGAACTATCAAACTATGTGGGCAATTTTCCCTGTGCTCAAATTGCATTTTCTCCCTTTAGTGTTATACAGAAAAGGGTCTTGCCCTCCAGATTAGAGACTTTTGCATTAGAGGAAACTAGGTTATGTCTTCCACTGTCAGAGATAAAAATTATGAGCTGGAGTGCACTTTAGCCAGTCACTCTGAAAAATGTTAGCCCAAGGGGGTAATAATTAGAACTGTATTTGNTTTTTGGTGGGTTTGGGTTTTTTTTCAAAAGTAAACACTTTTCAGAAATTATCTGCTAAAATGTAATACTGCTTAGCATTATGGTGACCTGATACTATTTCCTTCAGAAACCAATAAGTCAGCGCCATCAGTAAATTTCATACTTAGAGTGAAAAACTAGCCCATTATTTTTTCAAGCATATATGCATAGAAAATGCAGCAAATAAACAGCATCTTATGATTTTTTCCCCCTAAAAATGTAAAATACATTCAATTTAATGTAATGGTCTTAATTCACCCCAAGAAAATAAACTCTGAACAGGAGAAGACATCTTAATTAGTGTCTTAATGACAAAATAGTTCTGCTTTGCTTTTCAGAACTGTGGTTGTTTCTGTTCATTGTCTCCAGGTGAAGGGAAAAGCAAGACCAAATTTTGGGAGTAGGTGGTTTTTCTGGAGCCAAACTGGAGTTTGATGAAATGAATGTGTGCTGAAATCAGATGTTGAGATCCCACAGGTGGACGTGGATGGCTCTTATTTAGGCAGGTGTGTCCTCCCACACAGAGCAACGCTCAGGGCTGAAGGCTCAGCATTTTCATCCTGCTATCCTCCATGCATTTCAGACAGGACTAGAAACAGCACCATTTCTCTGCTTAGCATTTATATAAAGATGAAAGGGCTGTAATTGATGACAAGAACTTTGTTCTTGTTTTAATAAAACTACTCAGTCTTTGATTACCAAACTTATTCTCAAATAATTAATTTATTTCCCTTTTTTTCCATCTTGTATTTAAGAAATTGTGCTAACATGAAGACAGCTCCAAGCCTGGAACTGCTCCCTGCTAGCGCTAGCAGAGAGGATTTATGATATCAGTGGCTCTGTGCCAGGTTCTAAATACTGCACATCAGTTCTAAAAGTAGGATCAGCTAGATGTCCATGCTGAAGAAAACAAATCTAAAACTGTAGTTCATAGACTTTTAGCAATTAAGAAATCCCAGTGGGGATGGGAACAAGGGACCATGGGAACTTTACTGCTTCCTTTCACTGACAGGATGGTCAGGTTCCCTAGCGCAATGTGAAAAAACTTCCTAAATTCTTTCTCACCCTGCCACCCTGAAAAAAAACCCTAAATAGTAAATAAAAATTCCAATATTGTGTGGAAGAGATGTGAAGTGTAGACTGGATGTCTATATTTGAGTGTACCCATTTGCCTTTTGCACCAGCAAAGGCAGGATTCAGGTCATTTTTAAATTATGTGCCTGGGCCAAATCCTTTTTGCATTTCTTCTGGGAAATAGTTCCATCAGTTTCAACAGGTTTCTTGTTTGCTTACAGTGAACAGGATTTGCATTCATGTTGTTACTACAGACAGGCAAAGACTTTATTTTTTACATTTGATATAGTCAATTATGTTCTTACTGTACATACGAGAACAAGCCTTTTATATTTATTATTTGTTTAGAATCAGTGTTATTAATTACTAATTTCTGAATCATTATCAAATTAGCAAAACAAAATTAATTTTTGCTCAAACATGTAAAATATCTATCTCTTTATTACTAAAAATGAGCAAGAAGGTTCTAGAAACTGTGCAAACTGTTGTTTCATTTCATATTTCTTTTTAAAATACTTTTAAAATGTCAGCAGCATCCTACTCCTAAACCTTTATCCACGTATGTTTTTAAATTTTCTTCCTCGTGTGAAGATATAGACACAATTCAAATATTAATCCCTTTCCTTCCGTTATTCTTCTTTTTTCTTTTTTTTAAAATAAGTGCTATAATAAACCTACCAAGGTTATTATTTGTCCTTGCGTCTTCGATGAATCCATGGTAAGAATGGGTTTTTTTACTCTGCCATAGCTAAAACTGCTTAGTTCCTGCTACCAATAGGACACATCATTTTTAAAGAGAAAACTTCCAATTTTCATCAGAAAAGAGCATATCACACCTGATGCAAAGTGAATGACTATTAAAATACAGGGAACATATCCAAAACTACCTTTAGAAGAATAACCTCACATAAATCCTTTTTTTTAGGAAAATTTTAGAAATGCTGACCTATTTCTCCTGAAAGCGTTAAGTATTTTGTTCTGTTAGTCCCAAGCAATTTTAATTCCTTTTTTAAATGTATTTACATGCATATAGCTGTGGAGATAGTCTTTATTTTGGTCAAGGGATTTTAAAGGGAAATATAATTTTATGTAATTGTTGTATGTTTACATTTAGGACAGGATACACGTGGGATACACTGGGAAATAACATCAAAAAAAAATCAGAAATTTTGCCCATGGTTTTCAGACCAAGGTATGTATGTCTATGGCATTCTGATGGAAATCATTCCTTTTGGGGTTTCTAAACTTTACATCAGTCCACTCTTTGGCTTCGGGATACGACCTAAAATTAGCAAACATGCACTGGAGAGTCTTGGTTCATTCGTATCTTCAATAATCTCATTCTTGAAATAAACTCATTTTGTTTCTGAAGAATTTAGTAGGATTTTTAGCCTTCTGCTAAGGGTTTCTGAAGCTTGCCCCACAAATCCCTGCCACTTTCTCTCTGAAAATGGAAGCCAAAGAAGGGGTTTACTGCAAAACTACAGCTTTTCCTTGAAGGTTTTTCCATCCCAGGACTTCTGCCCTTTTACAGTCTTTATTCCTGGTCCAGCATCATGTGTTCTGGTCTAGAGAATGTTAATGAACAAGTTAATATGAAAAAGTTTACAAAATATGTATGAATGCAATTTAGAAAATGTTGTTACTTGATTATGACTAGATACTGGAATATTAGCTAAATATAGTAGTAAAAGCATTCTTTGAATAACATTTATATTGTAGTTAAGATTACTGCTACAAAACACCATGGATTGAAATTTTTCAGGATTTACATGCAATGACAGCCAAGTCATAGACAGATGTTTGTGTAGCTACAGGAGTCACTCAAGTGGTTGTTGTTGTCTGGGAACTTGAAAGAGTTCCACCTATGTCAGCCAGATATTTAGGGTAGATGAGCTAATCCTGATTCACTACAGCAGCCGCTAAGTTAACGCACCTTTTTGAGGAGTTTAAGCTGGTACCACTGACCCCATGCAGAAGCAAGTCAGAAGCATTAACCCATATCTCTACTGTAGGGAATGCCATCTTTCAGCAAAAGACTACTAATAAGTAGATTGGTAATCTCCGACTGCTTTGCAAAAGGAACATACTTAAATTATCACTGTCAATCTTCCAAAGGCAACACACTTGTCCTCTTTGTCTCACAGCTGTTTTCTTATCTCTGTGCACACTATCGATTAATGATGATGAATTTTCCTGACCACCAATCTTATCAAAAACTCCCTCATCCTTCCTATCTTTGGTCATTTCTTCATACTAAACACTATTATTAGTACCAGCATATTTGTAGCTCACAGATTCTCCCTGGATGACTTTGGTCCACTAATGGGAGTATACAAATACATGTACAAAATACGGCTGGATACTCTAATGTCTCATTTGTTGATCACAGCTCAGACACTGGGGTCTCATGTTGGTCTCCTCTTGCTGATATAGAACTTATGTCCTACCGAACTATCCTGTGGCACTTAAATGAGTATAGAAGCTTTCAGAGACAACTCTCCTCAATAATGACAAGGCTTAGGTCAACCTTCAGTTTCAGGAGGTTGTTCTTCCCTTTCATAAAACTTAACTATTATAGTACATTTGTCTTTTTTCCACCTTCTTTTTACAAGCACTTGGAGTTGAATGAAGGTTCTTATTTGTCCAGTTATCCTACAAACCTACTGTCATCTAGAGAACATAACTTGCACAAATTGAAAGAGACACTGTTGTACTGTAATCCCCCTTTAAGTGTTCTTAGGCTTTTATAAATTCAAGGTAAGTGCCAAGTCTTTATGTGAATTTTCTCATAGCAAAGACTTCAGATTCTCTCTGTTTGGGATAAAAGAACAGTAAATAAATAAATAATCATATGCTCACAATTAATCCTACCCTAACAACCAGTGTATGCCCAATTAAAGACATTAGCTAAGGAACAAAGTTGCCTTGTCAAGCCTCTTATGAGAGTGAGTTAAAACCTCATGCTCTTTTTATGAGAAATGCAGTCATTTGTACATCAAGGGGTGTTAATCTGGCAAGTGCTTTAGGATCTACTGGGATGAGAGGTGCTGTAATTGTGAAAACACTGAAAAATGAGGCAAATGTGGGATTTGCAAGAAGAGAGTGGTTTGCTTGCCAGTGTGAAGAGACTGTCATGGATTGTGCCTCATATCAACAGAATTGTGTGTTAACATATCAACAGAAGCTGAAGCAAGAACAAAATTGGTGTTAGTATGCAAAAGCACCCTTCTAGTGACTGTAATGAACTATATACTTTTCACTTATAACACAGAAAATAAAAATGAAGGCTGCCTAGAAAAAATGAGTATTTGAGCCATCCGAGAAAATGGGCTATTGCAGAAAAAGATCAAATACAATTTTTCACAGATTACACTGCTCTGACTCTGAGCAAGTCCCGGATTTCTCACTTCACAGACAAGACTCTAGGAAAAAAAAAAGCCAAACCACCCCACAACCTATTTTCTTACCTTAAGTCATGATTCAACAATCAGGAGAAATTCTATATCATGAACAAATTCGTGAAAAGCAGAACTAATACATGATTGTGTTCTTCTGGCTCTTCTCAAGCTGTCATGCCAACTCAGCAGCTGGTTTTGTGGGTTCAGTTTCAGGTTTCAAGAGAAAGCTACAAAGAATCTCAGACTGTGAATTGATGCTTTCATTACACAGAATGGATTGATGTGGATTTTGTGACAGTTTGTGGTAGCATGGTGTGGGGTGGATTTTTTTAAAGCCTTTTCAGGAGAAAGGTGTGACCTTGCTTGAACTCGCTTTAACCCTGCGGATAGTTTGATGCCATAGAATCTATACTGTATGTCTTTCTATATCCTGGCCTTTCCTGATGTTGACAGTTGTTAGACTTTCATGAACTCATCTACTTGGAAGAGATTTTCAAAGCATTTCAAAAGAACAAACAGGAAAACAGGGAAAAAAAATCAAGAAAATGCCACCTTATTAAGCTTTCACTCTAGTTTGAGTGGTGTCTTCTTCACTCCAAACACCTCACATTTACCAATCCATTCATATGAGTAAAAGTCTACACATAATATATTTAATAAATCAGGATTGACCCCTTTCACAAAATTTGTGGCCTCTTTACATCTGTTGTTTTCAAACTTAGAGCAGTGTCTCTGACATCACCATTAATTAAAATGGTATTAAACATTATGAAAAGGTCTGAAGTCCATATCCAAAATCTTTGGCTCTAGTTTTACACATAGGATTTGGTCCTTTGTAGTTTTATGTAGAGGACCAGTCAACAACTTCAATAATCTTCTAGGTTATTCTTATATACATGTCTAATAAAAAGGGGAAAAAAAAAAAAAAAAGTCCTTCTCTTAATCCTTTGCATTCAAGACCGAGTTACAACACTCTGAGACGGATAAATGGCTCCCCTCCTTTCAGTCAGGTCCAAACACAAAAAATATTCCAAAATGTTCAGGGTACAAATCTTAGTATTTTGAAATCTTAGTATTTCCCTCCCTATGCTGCATGTTTAGCTGAGGGGAAATTGCATTTAAATGAATGAGCAGTGCTTGGCTGGAGATGTGCATTGTCGCTCGCACTTCAGGCATTTAAACATTGTTTTGTGCAAAGGATGTTTTACAAAGTGGAGACTGCATGATCCAGGCTTCTAGCTCTTCATTCAGCTGCATCCACATCTAAACCCTCATGCAGTACTTTGTCCTGTAGTGACTGTTGCAGGATGAGGAAAGGATAAGTGTCTGTTCTCCAAAACAGTTCATGGAGAAAGTCATAGGCTGTAAGACTTGGCACAACCAACTAAGCAACCGAGAGAGAATGTCACTTTTTCTTTACAGTCCTCTAACGTTAGAGAAGTGTGCTCTAATCCAGCTGCAGCATTCTTTGAGAACCAAGATGCATCAGAGAATCTCCCTGCGTCCCCCTAAATTTTTCATTTGCTCCCTGCTTGTGGGGTTTTTTAAATTAACTAAGATTCATTTCAGCAGAGAAGCATGTGTTTTGTCTTTTGTATGTGACAGTAGGTTTATAATGGCAGCTTTGTGCTAGATTTGAATTTCTTTTTTGCAATATGAGTAAGGTGAACTAATAAAGAGAAACTGTTGCTCTGTGATGGTGCTTTGAAGCTTCAATGCATGATACCTCCGAGACCAAGCATCTTGCAAGACTCACAAAGGACTGACTGGGTACATGCAAACAAGACTCCTAATAATCCAAATATTTATAATCCAGAGATGTTTGTTGAATGAATACACTGTCTCAAACTTGAGCATTTGTACAAATCACCACTCTCAGGAAGCAAAAAGAAGCACTAATATGTAACAGACTTATTCACTGTGTCTAGTGGCACATCTTTTTCTTATGCTAAAGCATCTATGAGACTCGGAAGACAACAGCTTTGATTTAGGATGTCAATACTTATCTCCCTTTTTATTTGGTGCTGACTAGAATGACCAAAAATAACAAAAACTGGCATATGCATTCTGCATATGGTGCCTCGCTGTTCAGACATCTTCATTTCAGCCAGAACATAAAAGGAACAAAACTTTCTTTTAAAAGGACATGGTAGCTGTTTTACTTCTCTACACAGTTACCTCTCGGATTGTTTTTATCTGGTGGATGCCTGCATGTTTTAAATGTTCTGCTCTTCAGTTGAAAACTATTAATAATTTGTGTTGTGTTCACACAACTCTGCATAAGCTCTGCACTGTGCTGATGACCCTAGTTCATCTCTAAGTCTCTTCCTACCTTTCTGTTACACCATCATTTTTTCAGGTGGCTGTTTGATATAAGTTTGACTCAAATGTGTTTTTCTTGTCTATGCAGCAGACAGCCATACAGGAAGTTATGCCTTATTCCAGAACCTCAGACAGCATTTTAGATGATGCTGAAATAAAATCCCTGACGCAAGACATCTTATAAGAATATAAATACTAATTTTGGGAACATGGTGGTTACAATCTAGCTATTTCATAAGGCTCCAGGCTTCTACCTCAGTGATATGAAAAATATTGTCCTAATAGCAAAGTAGATACTCTTGCAAAAGTAATTTTCAGAATAGCTAGAAACAAAGCTAAAAAATCCTCAGAAGAAATTTAATATTTAAAGCCAGAGTTTGGTTCTGAATAAAGCAGTTATTCAACTCTCACAAGCTGTATAAAATCATTATTCTAAATCAGATGAAAGACAATTGTTGCCAAGAATCTCATGGACTCTTTTTAGAAGCACACAAAACAGGACGGTGATAGTTCGGGGTGGGGAGTTTCTTTCATATATATTTTTTCAAATTATTAAAAAAACTGCTCTCCCATAAAAAATTATGTTTTCATACATGTTGTTTATTCTTTCAAAAGGGACAGTGTAGAAGTCCCAACAGTTCATCATGTAGGAAGCATTTAAAACATTCAAGTTTTCCTATAAGATTAGCTTTCAAAAGCAAGAAATTTTTCTTAAGGAAAGTGCTCTTTTACTAACACCTTCCTCTTTCTGGAGTAGGTAAAAATGGCCTCCCTATTCTCATGGATGAAATGAACACTTCCCCAAAGCTTTGGAAGATATAGCAAAAAACAGTGCTTCTTTCCAAGAATAAAATTGAGCAGGTCTGAAATGTTTAGAGCTTCTGATTAAACCTTCAGTGGTATGTTTCTCTTACACAAAGCATTTGTCATAAGCAGCATGTCTGCTAGAGTATTATTGATGCCACTGGACTGAAATTGACTGAATAATTTATGCTGTTTACTGTTCAATAAAGATTTTAAAAAAAAAATTAGAATAAGCACGGTGGGAAAACGGGAGATGGACAAAAGTGTATATAGAGGAATGTTGATTGTCTTTAAAGAAAGAAGTTATCTTCTACATTTAAAGTTAGTAAAGTGAATCTAAAGGGGAAAGCAGAACTTACCATACAGACAATTCTAATAAGTGAACATTGTCAGCATTTTCAATGAAATCAATCGGCTAAGAAAAGCTGCCAAATAGGTGTGAAATGAGATGAAATTACTAGGGATACACTTCCTTTTAAGACACTTTGCTTTGTTCCTTGCAGTGCCATGTTGAAAAAAAAAAATTAAATACTGGAGATGGAAAGGCAGCTATATTGATTTAAATTTGCTAAGAAGTTTCGGATCTATTTCCTCTTTCTCAGAATAAGTACATAATGTATATATAAAGATATGCATGTGAAAAATAAATATTACATATATAATACCTTCAACTTTTCTACTCTTTATGTGTGAATCACAGTTTGTTAGAAGTTACCACTATGTGCATTAGCATAAAACACATAACTTGAATTGTCAGTTTATAAAATTTTCAGAATGTATGATTATGGTTCTGTTCTTACTCTAAATTTTTACACAGCTTGTATGACTTATTTTATCTGTTGAAACATGGGTTTTATGTTAACACATTTTTCCCCTTTTTTAGCACAAAAATTTAATACTCTGAGCCTATTGCAAAGGCAGACTTGCAGACCAAAGGATGGATGGATGAGGGTGCAGAAGGAGGGGCGGGGGAGAGAAAAACCATGTGGCTCAGTTAAGCTGAAAGTATTTCACTGATAACTCAGTGGCTAAAATTATTTGAATTGTTTACAGGTTGCATAGTATATATGTTTGGCATATTTAAACAGACTTGTATCAACTACTCAGTAACTATTCTGGTAAAACTCCTTGAAAGAAATCAAGCAAAATCACAGGCACCCGTCTGCTACGCTGTTTCTAATCTGAAGGCAAATTCATCTCTAACACACAGCAGATTCCATGCAGGTGGAAACAAGCCCCTCACTGTTCCTCTTTCTGCCAGTCAAATTATGTCATCAGTGAAGGATCAGTGGGTTTTAATGATATGGTGGCCTCCATACTGAGAAGTAGGTCCTCGCAGAGCAATATGCATAGCCAATAAAATGGTTGTCACCAAATTACAATTGACACTTAACATCACTAAATCTGCAGTGCAATTCCCTGTGACAGTTGTGTAGGTATATTAGAAGAAAATAATTTACTTCAAAAACAGCATGTGAAATACATTTTCCTGAGAGGAATTCACGTCGTATTTACAGTAGCCAAACCAAGCAGTCTCGAGACAACCTTTATCTGGGAAGAGATCATAGACACTAACATGTTAATTGAAGTATGATTATTTATGTGTGCAATAAACAAAGCTAGAGCAGTTGCTCTGTAGCTCTGTAGATCTAGCTCTGTAGATTTTAATTGTAATTGGGGATTTTAACTGTTTCTTGGTTTTAAATTAATATTACCCTCTTTTGCTTTAGGGATTAAGACAAATATGAACAAAAATCACCTCTTAAAATGAAAACTGACACTGACTGGAAACATCTTGATGTTTTTCTGGACCAGAAGCCACATACAAGCATACAATTATTTACTTCCCCTCCTTGCTCTTCCCACATAACTCACTGCTGTATGAGAATTTGAATATTTGAGTGCTTTAGCATGTATTACATGCTATGCATATTTGACTCCATAAAAGTTAGCAGTCATGGGGAGCATCATTTCCAGACCACCTCGGTGATGTTCTATACCTCTTCTTCATCTGGGTGATTGTGTTGATTTTGAACAAAAGGTAGGAGAAACAAAACACTTTACTCTGGTTTACCTAATTTGGTACATTCACCTGGAGCAGACTTGCAGGGAGAAGATGCTCTGTCTTTATAAGCCATTATAAGGACATTATAATATGACTATTAAAGGTGTTCTGTCCCCAGGACAAAGTTGTTTGAATGCCTGGTGGGATGGGACTGCAAAAAATTCATCCTGACTTTGTCTCCAAGCAATTCACCTTTGTCCCAGTGATGACATGAGTCTTTCTGCTGATGGGGAAGATATAGTAAGTCAGGCCAGGCAGTCTTCAGCAGGCAGAGGCCAATTTGTTAGCAGAATGAAGCAGGTGTAGCATCTTGCGCTAGATAGCTCATCCCAGCATGAGAATTACCTTGCTGGAAGCCCTCAAGGTTGCACATCAAATATATGAGATGGGTGCTTGTTCTGCAAATGGCCCCTGTGTCCAGGTAAGCGAACTTATTTTAAAAACCCAAGCATGAGACTGTGAATCAATGGGTGCGATATTTCCCCTTCTTGAAAATCAGCTGAAAAATTGTGTGAAAATGAAAAGTCTGCCTGAGGTCTCTGTGCACATAGCTGCCCACCTATGTTGAAATGCATTGTCCCAACACAAGGTATCCCTCTTGTATCATCCTTTCCTTTACAAACCATCAGATGAAAAATGAGTGCAATTAAAGGCCAGTGCTCTTTGCCCTGTCCACTATCCGATATGAATAACTAATCAGGAAAATGATAACAACAACAAAAATTAAGGAAACAGTATAGCTGTAGAGTGCAAAACTCCTTTACCCTTTCCAATCTAGGCTGAGTGAGTGCCTAGGTCCTTCAGCACCTTCCCAGGAGCTCAGCACATTACCCATAAGTGACTGGCTGGGAAAAGAGTAACTTAGAGTATGGATATGCTGCTGCTGCTGCTGCTGCTGCTGCTGCTGCTGCTTTCACCCTAGGTCAGTGGAGACAAGGGGCATCCTCAGCCCACTGTGGCTGGAAACCCTTTGTAATACATCAGATCAGCAAAGACAACACCAAATTATTTGTCACAGCCATTTATCCTTGAGCACTCTCGAGTTAGCAGAGGAGGGATTAGGTTTTGGCCAGGCTCTTTTAGGACTGGAGCTTTCAGAGCTCCTGGAAGCCATATGAGAACAGTTTATCTCAGGGCTGACTTTGAACATCCTAATGACCGCATGGGATTCCTGTATTTCCATGAGGCTGCTTGGTGTTGCAGCCTGACAGGGTTGTTAGCTTAAGCAGCAAAATAGAGGATTCCATATGTCTTGAAATTAGAAAACAGTGACCAACTTTGGAAAGATCTGGCTCCATGGTATTGCAAAGGGAGTGAGAATGATAACATGCATGAGCTTGGGAACAGTTCTACTTTTTTCTTAGAGTGACTCACTGGAACACACCAGATCACTTGACAACACAGCTTCTGTAAACAACTTAAGTGGCACAGAGTTACAAGTGATGGCACTTTGCAGAAAGTGGTCCTCAGCTCTCAAAGGCAATACCCACCAGGGTCCAGATGTAGTAATTTTCATGGAGCATTGTGTACCAGAGGAGTTTTCTTCCAATCTGCTGCCTTTGTTGTGTTTAAGACAATATCCCTTTGCATTTGAGATTTCAGTATAACAATTGTTTTATAGCTGGCTCCACAAGCAATCTACAAGCATCTCTTTGGAGCTTTTATAATTCGAGTAATTCAATGCTCCATAATTTACCTGCTTTTTCAGAGCTGCTGAGCAACTGCAACTGATATTGAATCCCAACATGCAAAAGTGTTCAAATGAGATAAAAAAGGTGAATTTCATTATTTGTCTGAATGTCATTTGAAAGTTTTCTCTCACAGAGGTTGCAGAAGAAAGGCATTTGCAAGAGTGGCTGTTTGTGCATGGCAATACCAAATGTGTGCAAAATGATATACACGTGTACCTTGGGCATCTGCCTGGAACTTGATGCAAAGACAAAAGAAAAAGCCAGGGGCAGATGTGGGAAGTGCACTTGAACATTAATAATTTAGCAGCCAAAAATGAAATGCACTGTACTCTTAAGCAATAACTGAAGAACTTGCACTAAATCCTTAATAAACTCGTTAGAAAATGCTACAATTCAGTTTAGAAAACACCTATTCATCTTAATTTGCATAGGCTTGTGTATATCCTAGCAAACACAAGTAAAGTAATGCAAAAGCTTAAGCAACAGCAGGAGGAATGTAATTTCTCTGCCTCCCATGCTGCCAAAGAGGGTTGTGTCATTGCTGCCTTCCAACCTGAACTTGTTTGTCACAAAACACATGGCCTATTACCTCATTACCTCGTGAGTCTCACTGGCAGAATTTCTACCATAAAGATATCTTCCTTTGTTGCTGAGATTAGTAATACTGCAAGTGCAACTTGTGAGGTCTCTGGTAGGAATGCTCTCTTTTTGAGGAATGTTTATTGTTGACTGTCAAGGAGTCTACTGTGCATGTACTTGGGCTGTTATTGCTTCTCCAGTTGCCTATTTAAAAATTGTTAAAACTCATAAATGCTCTACAGATGTAACAGGTTACAAAAACTCCTCTGACCCATTCCCCAGCTCTTGGTGAAACATCTTATCCCACACTTACCCAGTATAACATCCTGTTTACCCTTCCTACTTTATATTTTACATTCACTTGCATTGCCTTTTCAGCCTATTATGCCTGACTGGACCTCCATGAAACAAAACTTGTCCAACATTAGCTCTGATTCTTAAAAAGTTTAAATGTGGATGGTTTGTGGGAGATTAAACCTGCTATTCATCCCTTGATTTTCTAAACCACAACTTGAGTTAGTGACAGCGGTGGTTTGATTTGGGATGTTCGGTATTTCCAGACAGGGCCAGAAAATTACATTGGTGGTCTAAATTTCTCAGGTTTTCTCTGGCTAAAAATATCCTAAAAATAGCAACATATCCTATTGGACAGTACTTTCAAATCGTTGCAGGAACAGACAGCATTTCCCAGAAGATGTTGAAAACCTGACAGAAAGCTGGTACACACTAAAGTAATAGAATTTGAAAAACAGGGGAGCACAGCTGAATGTAAAATTAGAAAAGCTTATGTTTGTGCTCTCACTTACAGGACGTGGGGGACAAACTAATTATATGCTCAGGGTCATGAGCTCTCTTTCATCTCTAAAACTTCCCTTGAAGTTCAAACTAGTTTTTCCACCTTCCCAATCAGAAATGGTTGTAGCAAAGCCTACTAGACTACTAGTCCTATCAGTTCTACTAGTCATACGAGTTCTATTAGTCCTCCCAGCAAACTAGGTTATCTCTGGTCAGTCCTAAAGTACTGCTTCATCAAGTAGCCTTATTTTTATTTTGACATAAACATGAGAACAGATTTTAGATTCATAATCTGTCATATGAAAAGCAGGTTTATATCCTATGAAAAAGTGTGCAATTTGACTAACCAAAAGATGCTCATGCCAGACGGATCTTTTGGAAAAGGCAATTTACTCACTTGGACTAAAGAAATGAGACAAATCACTAACTAGGCTAAAACAAAGTACCTGATAGTGTGACATGTAAAAATCATTGGTGAAGCTGGAGGGGCAGGGGTGGGTGCCTTAGAAAAACTGATCTCTGTTGAATTCAGATACTAAAGTGGTTTAAAGTGAATTATTAATTTTGGGAAAAGTTGTTACTGAAGTTTCTCAAGGTTATTTCTTAGGAACAAATTTATCTAAATCTCTCATTTAAGTTTAGAGAAAAAAAATGGTATGTGCTGATCACAGATGCTTTGGTGGCATCTTCAATACAGAGGGAAAACAAAAGATAATTTTGAAAGATTTCCATGACCTTGCAGGCTGTGGGAGAATAACAGAATGAAATATGGTAGAAAAAGATGTGAGTTCAGAATCAAATACTGTCAACACATCCCAGGAGAGTCAGCATGGGGGGAAAATGCAGCCACTTGTTGAAGATTATGCATACTGGACAAAAGTACTTTATTGTATATATTTTTGAATTTTAATAAAATGTTATGTTACATTCAGGAAGAGATTGCATTGCACTAATAAGTGGCACCAGTTGTGCTCTGGAGTATAGGAAGGAAGAGAGAGGGGAAAACCCAAGATTTGGCCTCGGCCACCCCTGTTCTCTATGCAGCTCACTGCAATCTGTAGTGCACTTTCAAAACTCAGAAACTGTCATTGCAGCAGCAAAGGATAAAGGTTCTTTATACTCTTTCTCTCAGCCTACTGGGTTCTCACATTAGCACAAGCTGGAATTTGGCACAGAGGGGCTGCTTTTTTGCAGAGATGCTTACATCTATTTCAGGAACATCTGCTGCAATAAAAAATGTGTGGCACATACTCCATGACTTGCCACATAATCCTCATGTGACAAATAACTAAATATAAAATAAATCTAACAAAACTAATAAACTACAGCAATGCCAGGAATAACAATCAATAATGTAACTCCTCTTTTAAGGGATGAAACAGGAAGGTCACATTGTGGCTAATTGCAAACTTTGCAACTCAAAACACCACCGTTATTGTGCAACTGTAATTTTAACTTCATGCTCAGTCAGATCACATCAATAGTATGAGGCTCAGTGACCTTCTGTTAGTTGACCAAGATCTTAAACAATAAGCCAATGTAGTCATCATTACACCTTCTAGAACAGCAATTATTGAGGCCAATTTTATTCTAAGGAGTCAATCAGACAATAATTGTTAATTGAAACTACATCACAAGGAAGTGAATTCTGATGTCTGACAATGAATGCAAATATTTGACTTAAACATATTAAAGGCAGTTAAAAGTCAGGGATGCATCTGTGGTGACATAGATTAGAGGATGATTTAAGACTTGTATGTGAAGAAAATTTAGACAGCAATATTGCAAAAATATAAAATAAATGAACACATTTTCATGTCTCAGATCCTCTTGGTCTATCTTAAAAACTTGGGGAGGCAGTTCAGGACTCAACATAATAAATACTAGAAGAACAATGCACCTATGTTTCTGCCTTCCACCCCTGCAACATCTCTGATTCATTAGGAAAAATAAAATCAAGTAATATTTTCCTTCAGTTTTTACAGAATATGCTGTGTACGGTATGGGCATAAGGGTTAGCATGTATCTTATAGATAGCTGAATGTGTCAGATAGATGAATCAACCTTCTGTGACCTGATGCTATAGTGAATTATGAGATTATATGATATAAAATGTTCAGACATCCAAGGAGTTCTTGACTGCTCCATAGTAGTAGCAAAGAATGAGAGAAGTCCTTTGTCATTACTACCACTGAAGGAAAAAAAAAAGGGGGGGGTGGTGTTGTACAGTATACACCTTGTCTTTTAAAGTTTCTCATAAAATAGCGCCACACTCTGGTGCCAGAAAGTATTAATAATTAATTATTGATTGAAGATAATTTATTAAATAAATTCTTACTAAATTATTATTAAATTATTAATATTGGTTAATTTTTACATTTTTAATTTTACATTCTGCTATCTATTGAGAAGTCAGGTCAATTAATGCTACATGTTGTTTGTATTTATCGTTGTTTGTATTTATCATTGTTATGTCTTAAATATGATGTTTGTGGTAACCTTTTCAGCAAAAAACAAACAGTATTGTGCTGATGGCCAGTTCTCTGTACTTGAGCACACCATTTGAATTTCTTTACTCATCAATTTTACATCTCATAGCAAAACTTAAGGATGAAGTGGGGGTCCAGCACCCAACTTGTAGAGCAGATAACCATCTCCATTCTCTCTCAGGTTTGTAAGGGGGAATGAATACATACCTAGAGAGCTGTAACTCAAAGACCAAAGGCGAAAAATAGCCAGGCAAATAACCTCATGGTGCACGCGTGCAGTGCACTCATGAAGCAGTTCCCTCCACTTTGCTGGCACAGAATCCTGCTCACTGCTGAGCAGCTTGCTCTGATTCCAACAAAACCTCTACATATACCCAGCCTTAAGAAAGGCAGAAAGCCTTTACCTGACTGGCAAAGTCAACAGGGTGGTGTTGGCATGCTAAAATGTAGCCTTAAAACTGGTTGTAAAATAAAGAATTATTTTAATTGGGCAAACAGGTTCACACCTTAATCTTCTCAAGTGAAAAATAAGGAATATCTTTATTGTGAAATCCTTGACAAAATACCCCCAGATTATGCAGCAAGTCCAGAGAGCTCTTGGATGCAATTGTGTAATGCCTTTGAACTCTCAAACAGTCAAAGTGAAGGAGAGCAGGAGAAGTGTGTCATTTGATGATTCTTAATGTCAAATCTGTTCCTGTAACTCACACAAGTTCAGAGTGGGGATCTTACTTGCTATGGTATAAAAATCATCCAAAACCTTAACAACAACTAAAAATAAGAACATAATACTGAGAGAATAGACATCTTCGGTTCTCTGTAAAAGTGCCCAAACTGGTACAAAAAGGAATGTAAGGACCATTTCAGAGAGCGCAAAAGAATGTAGCTGGTAGGTGGGGACAAAGATGAAATGGAAATATTTAACATTCATTCGCGGTAGAAGCTCTCTGTGAAAGGCAGGAAATCCTCAGACTTATTTTTCAAAAAAATTGAGAAGAGAATGGCCACACTTCTTTTTAATCTCACTCAGACTTCTCAAATCCGCTTTTTTATTTCTTTTTTTCCTCCTCTTTTTTCCCTAATAATTTTAGAATTGATTAGTCTTCTTGCTGTTTTCTGCCAGTCTTGTACTTCATTTCTATTGTGGAAGAGATCTTTGTGTGACGCAGGTAGTGCCCCAAGTGTTTGATCTTTGACCTCCACTCAGAGGCTGTTTTATGTAGAAAAGCCCTGTGATTATTGCCATTACTTTCTTTAACCTACTTTTTCACCTTGAAATGTAAAGGTCACAGCTAGGGCCTAGCTCTTATTGCAGTCTTTAGATGAAGCATATACTATGAAAAGAACTCTGTTTTTATTTCTTAGGAATTATGGGTTTAAGCCTTTGAGTTCCATGAAAATAATTTTTGTTTTGGCCACCTTTTTCTCTTATATTTGATGCTACTGAGTGGACTAAATTACCTATCTAACAGGAAGGTTAATTGATAGTTATAAGCCAATGTGCATAGTCTCTACTAATTCCCTTACTCTTTTTCTTAAACCTTCATGTGAGCTATTGCCTCTCAGTGTCCTGTTGTTTTAACCCTTTACCTTGTACGAGTAGCTGAGGATGACTTTAATTTTTCATTATCCTAAACTGAACCAGGCCTTAAAACATTTATGTTTTACACATAATACATCCTATGTATTACGCTATGCCCATAACTATATGATTTGCAATAATCTGAGCCTATCCTGAATTTTGTAAAGGTGAGAGAGAGTGAGACATCAGAGAAGTAATTATTTCTTTGGGGTTTTTTCTCATGAAGATCCTTGAAAGTGGCTCACCACCTCTATTGCAATAAGTGAATAGTCTCGGTTTATTGTTGTTGATGATGATGATGATAATGATGTTGTTATTACTGTTATTTAATAAGTGGATCTAAAAGTCCTTCACAGAGGAAAAACACTTGTGTCAACTTTTGCAGATTATGGTTTATCACAAATGAAAGTTTTTAGGACTGCAGCTCCAGACAAAATGACCTAAAGCAGCTTGGTAAATGCCAGGAAATATAAAATACACAGAACAGAAAATGTGTTTGGCTTGCTGGCTACTACCTACAACGCTGATGTCATTATCTAATAGTTCCGTATTTTAGCAAGCACCAGCCATAGGAAGGGTGGATGGTCGGCAGTGGATTCATGTTGCACAAAATGAAAAATGCCCCATGCCTGGACATTATAATAAACATAATATTATTATAATAATTACAGCATTTAATATATGGGATTAGTCCTTCTGATAGCACCATTAGCCATCACTATACCCTGTAATAGGTGGCTTCATCCTTGTTATGACATGATCTTTCCTACTGTTTATTGACTTTTCAATGCAAGGGGGAGGGAACTTTCCCAGCCCCCCAAACCTTTAAGAAGCTACTGTAAAGCTGTGGTTTTATTCTCAGCTGGAATGTTTAGAAACCCTTAGAGCTAAATACCTCGGTGTACTGCTTAAACACCAACAACAGCCTTATGGGGCCTTGCCCGACTTTAAACACATCTTTTTTTGTTGAGAATATTGCATTCTGTCACAATTCTGTAGGCAAACCCTGGGCCCACATTAAATATACCAGCTTCATTGAAGCTTACTGAATTGGACTGAGTAGCTTTTTGTTTTATTCTCTCTTTACTTCACCCCCGGCTGAGACTGGACAGCCTTTCTTCTAGTGGATCATGCTTTAAAACATCCCAAAAGAAGGGAAGGGGTGGAGTGGATGGGGGAGGGGTCAGGCGGCTTCGTAAGGAAACCAAGAGGTTCAGCTTAGGCCCATAATTAGTCTTGATCCTTAGAGTCTAAAATATTTTAACACCAGGTTTCTGATTGCAGTTCTGCAAAGTGGATTTGGGAATGCAGAAAAGTAATTAGGTCTGTGCATTGAAGTGTGGAGAGCATTTAAAAGTGAATGGGTGGTTAGTACATTCTTGGCAGACTGGTTTTTATCTTTTCATGCCGCTGTTGTTAGAGATGATGGGTTTATTGCAGTTTTAGCACTTTGGAGGTGGCTGTGTTTTTCTTAACCGAGCCTTTCACTTTCTGTCTCTTAGAGGAATACTTGTGGCAGAAGGAAAAGTGAAGAAAATGTGAAATCACAAAAATAACATTGCCTGAAATCTCCCAAAATATTGTTTGCAGGAGCAGAAAAAGCAAGAATAAACCACAGCCCTGCAATAGGCAACCTGCAAAGAATTCAGGTTTAATTAATGACTCATTCTGTACAGAACCTGATGGAGACAATGGTCACCCCAAGGAGAAGTAAAAAAATTATTCGATTCTCTGGCAGGGTGTGCTCACATCATCATCTGTACAAACCACCAGGCAGACAGGGCTGGAACCATCAACGTCCTTATAACTCCGGACTGTTTTTCCAGTGTGGATAAAACCAGCATGCAAATGGTGTAAAAGCAACTAGGAATTTACAGCCATGCAGATACATACATGTCACAATGCTTAATTATTCATATGTTGTTGTTGTTGTTGTTATTACTATTATTATTATGTATACACTTAACAATATATGGATTTTGTTGTCAAATGCATTATTTTTACAGGTCTGGCTGTTGAATTTTCTATTCAAAGACTCACTGTTGATGACCTGAAATCATAGAAATTTTGTTTTAAAAAAAAAGTTCTAAAAATTAGAAAGGAACCTGTACATTTCCAAACAAGGAAATATCTTCTCTGTCTCTTGCTGTTCTAACTTCAGGCTGTGGCACCAAAACGTTATGGCAGAAATATGAGGAAATACTGGGCCATAGAAAAATGCAGGAAGGTCACTTATTAGCTGAGAGAAATTGCTTAAAACATTGGGTAGGATTTGCTGAGGTATAAGGAGAAAAACTATAGTTTACAATAGAAATGTGATAAACAGATAACCTTGGGGTACCAACATTGTATTATTTATCAGATTATTCCTTTTAACTAATTCAGTTCTTTTTGTCAGGGACTCAGCTGGCTTTTGAAAGATATTTTAGTGTAATTTTCTTTTCTTTTTTTTTAATATCAATCTTTAACTGATCTACTCTTTATCTTCTATTCAAGGTACCTAAAAATTTCATTTCATCTTTGGATTCAGTAGATATTTAGTCACATAAAAAATTTGGTACATTTCCAGACAAGTTTCTAAAGGGAATCTGTTATATTTTTCTTCTCTTTGGTCCAGTGCCTGAGAAATGCCTTTTTTTAATTGGCCCTTGCTAGTAGGCAGTATTTCTTTCAAAGGTCTCTCATGTCTATGAATGCATGGTAGAAAGGGTTCAGCTCCTGCCAAATATACTTGCTATCTCTTATGTCTGTGATGGGAGGAAAAATAGTGCTCTTTGAAGCATGCCCTAAACAGTTGACTGTAACTGAGCAATTTGGTGTTTGCACAAGTCTCTTGGGTAGGTTTAGCTTTGTAAAATCAATGTCATTTTCAGAAAGTTTGACATCTCTTTCCAAACTCTGGGAGTCAAACCATAGATGCAAGATCTTCCTATGATCTGGATGAAAGGGGCTGATCTTGGTGCTTTTGGAGTCAATGTCACTAGTAAGAAGACCTCAGATCAAGCAGCTTTAAGACCCTACTGAGACACTAAGGTGACCATTTGCTAGATGACATTGGAAAATTATGTTCCTGGTTCCTGTGAGATGTGTGCATCTGAAGGTCTTCTGTGCTTCTTGCTATTCAGATTGTACACCTGAATCTTTTATATAACTTCTGCATTGCACATACTAATTCCAGAAACACCAAACCTATGAAACAGGTTCCAGTAACAATGCTGAAGTGCTGGTGAAATAATGTTGATGTAACACTTCCAGTTCTGAAACACCAGGTTTTGAAATACCATGTCTGGAGAGGTGAAAGAGATATGCAGAAATGATACTAAAATGTGATGAAGCTTAACAGATATGCAGAACTGACAGTAAGATGTGAGGGACCTAACAGTATTCTATCAATTCAGGGGAAGTAATAAAGCCCAGGAAGCATCTGCCTGACAGTCATGGAGGTGAAGGGCTCATGCTCAGAGCCAGGGTATCTGCACACAGAAAAGAGATGCTGCCTGCCCTTAAAACACCTCGTTGTTTTTTTGAAGCTCTGTGTTAGGTTCACTGGCCATATTTCAACCTCATTTGCATAGAAAAGGAACACTTGTGTTCATCACCCCTAAGTCAGAGCATACTATTGCATAATCCAGCATGCTATTGTCTCAGTATTTCCTCACCACACTTGTCCTTCTCTCCAACATGCATGCATCAGAAAGTTCTCCTCAACTCCTATGACTCAGGGAACTGGTGATGTCAGGGCTGTAATTTGTCCTGACTTTTCACAACCAAATCATAGCCAGGCAAGAACAGTGTGCTGCTGACACTTTGATAGTTAAACTTGTGCACCTACAGTGCTCTAAGGAATAGGAAAGAAGGGTTAAAAAAGGATGAGTTCTGTTGTACTATTGCTATTAATTACTACTATTTGTTCTGATGCTCCCTCTTCTGCTGTTGCTATCTGGAGTCCCAGGTGCTCAGGCACCTCCGAATTTCATTTGGCTTTCCATATTTAACAGGACATCATCTGCATTAGATAAAGGTCAGAGATCAACGAAACCCATTTTGCTATGCCAGTTCTCAAAACATTAGTTCATTTCTATATGGGGCAACGCGACACACATGCTGAGATCTGCATTTTGGGGGGGCGTGGTAGTGACCTGTGCATCAACATCGATGTCCTTCTTCACAGCTCTAGGAAATTGCCATCATGCAATGAGGTTAAACATGGAAAGAAACAAAGACATGCAAGCAGGCTGAGGATCTGAGCTCATCAAAGGTTAGGACCCAGGAGCTGGAAGAGACAGTGGTGGAGGGGTAAATGACCCTCTATTTCTTACACAGATCAGCATGATGTAGTATGTGTGAAAACTTGCTTGGTTCTCTCCAGCAGACTGTCAGTAAAACCCACGATCATGTCAGCCCTTCTGTCCCATGACAGTTCACACCTACAGAGGCCAAAAAAGCCAGGCAGAAATGGGTGAGAAGAGGGTTAGGCACTTCAGCGGAACCGAAAGCCAATTCCTTTGACTGACTGATAATCTGTTCTTGCTGATGGTCAAGTTGGTTTTTATCAGGAAAATAAAAAAAGGAATTAAAAGGGACAGTTTGCTAAAATGGCAAAAATTTAAAAAGAGAGCAAAGTAATGGCGGGCATTTAGAAGGCTTTTGAGGAGAGTGTGTCTTACCTCTCACTGGAGGTCTGCATCAGTGCTTTCTTCCAGTGTTGTAGAATGAAGGTGCACCTGCCTAATAAGGCAATATCCTGGAGGTTCCCACTCAAGTCTCACATACCCTTGTGTACAAACAAAAAAAAAGGAGGGGTAATTCATCAAAGTATATCAAAGATCACTTCTTCAGAGCTCTGTGTTTATCCTGATAAGCCAGGATCCCCAAAAGTGGTGTACTAGAGAGAATTTACACCACATCGGGTACAGAGGACAGATCAAAGTCCTCCTTAGTGATACTGGATATGGATGCAGATGTCCCAAATACAAAATTTCTCATTTTTGCAAGGCTCTGAACCCAAACCTACAGTCTGATTTCATATCTTGCTTTAGCTCTACATCATTTGGGGCAGCGCTAACCTTGGAAGAATCAAGCAGTATGTATTTGGTATTTTGCAGGTGGAGCCTGTTTGATGCTTTTTAAGGAACTATATGTTTTGTATTTTATACAGTGAGTTGTAGAATAGCTGAAATAGTGTATCAATTCCTTTTAACTTCAAAATGTTTAAATTGTCTCATAAACAAAACTTAGGATGTTAATTTAGTTATTATATGACACTAAATGTGATTGTAGGACAATATTTTTAAGTTAAATACACATTTGTACATAAATATTACTTTGCAACCAGGGGGTTCAGAAGAATGTTCAGCTTTAAATTGCTCATTGTACTTATTTATCAAACTCTTCTGAATTGTGGAAGCTATTAAAAATTAGTAGAGTTAGAATAAAATAGTTCTAGGAATGGTAAATTTTTCAAGTGATGGTTAATTAAGGAACTTAAATTTGTTATACTTGTGTTAAAAGTCACCAAGTTTAAAAAATCTGAAACACTTCTTAGCAAACACAAACTCTAAAATGTTTTGAAATAATGCAGTACCAATTTTCCAATGCCTATTGTTTGAATTATTTTTATTGTAAAAGCTGAGGTATTAACTGGGTTCTGAAATTATACTTAGAAATTTTAGGAAGGGGAAAATATTTTCTTATGTTACGTCAATGTAGAAATTGCATCTGTAATGGGATCAAAAGAGAGGTAGAACCTCCAAGAAGCCATGAGTTTCCTTACCATCTAAGTGGGAATCCTAAAAGTTATTATTTCTTTGTGCAACCTCATAGATTTGCCTGGAACTATCATAATCATGACAGACTGGTCACGCTTGCAAATTCTCTTATATGGCATCAATTGAATGCTTTCTGCAAAATTTTCGTCATCAGGTAACAGCAAACCAAAAACCTGAAAATAAAAAATAAGATATCTTTCCACTCCTGCTTTTAGCTATTTCTTCAACCTGCCAGTTGAAAGAAAATCATCTTTCATTGATGACTGTCATTAGCCTAGGATGGCTAGATCTCAGTTTTGTGACAAGTTTCAGAGAAGGCCCCCAGAGAACTTCTATTTTCGCTAAGATGCAGAACCTGAAAAAATATCTTCTCACTCTTTTTATTTTCTATTCCTGATCAGCAACTCTCAGAGTCTCATGAGAATTCCACTGTATTCTTCTGTCAAAATCTTGGGAATCTGCTTTTCTTTACTTTTTTTTACCTCCTCACATATAGGGTGCTATATAAGTGTAAAGTATAATTATTTCCTTAGGAAACATAAACAGAAATTCCAGAAGACTGACTCTCTTAAAACCTTTCACAAGGGTTTGGTGAATTAAGTGTGCTTTTTTTCATCTCTAAAAGAAAACAACTACACAAATAAGGAATTGATTCCCATATCACCCTGCCTCCACAAACAATCCTGTGGAATAATTAAAAACCCATGTTTCCTGTGATTTAACCAAATCCAGATGGGGGGGTGGGGGGGAGCTACCCAAAAATTTTAGATCTGGGAATTACCAGTAGCATCAAAGATAAATTCTCTAATTCCATTTTCATGCCAGGAGTCAGACAACACAGCTTCCTTGCTGCTGGAAGTCTAGAAGCTACAACTGAAAGCTGACTAGAGGATATGCTGGTGCATAGCTACTCAAACTGCAGCATCAAATCAATGACATTTGGATCCTGGCATTCTCCTGACAATATCCTTGATATTGAAACACTGAACCGCATTTGTAAACCACACCAAAATCATTGCCTTTTGAACACACCTAAAACCACAGAGGTTGTAGGACCCTTCTGTATGCTCAACTGATTTTTTGAATTAGAGCATAATCCTGAAACTGGATAATGAACTGATTTCAGTGCTGAGGCATAGGATTGAATAAGCAAAGGGAAAGCTGTATTTCATCTGCATGTACCAATGATAATCAAATTAGCACTCTATGTGTTGCTGGGCAATGAGTAGACTGACTGTAATTTACCAGAAAAAAGTAATACAGAGGTCAACTGTGTGTGATGACCAGCCTTAACCTTCATGTCTGTTATTCTTTCCCTTCTTCAACTTCATCCATTTCACTTATACAGTTCCTATTTTTATTGGATCAAAAGCAGCATAATGTGGTGACACATTGTTAGACATTACATTTTTCTATTCTCAAAAATTCGTGTGCCAGACCCAGTTTTAATTGCCAGTGGCATAAGTCATAGCTAAGAATTAATTGCTTAGCATTTGTGCTGAGTAGAGATAGAGTGCTCAGGATCAAATTCATCAGCATAAAGAGTTTTAGCAGCATTTATTTAATCATGTCTTTGGCATTTCGATGGCAAAATTGTTAAGAGATGTATAGAAGGACTGAGATTGATAAGGTACATCTAAAGCAAAACACTTTATGTGCTTTAATTTAATTGCTATTGCCACTGTCACAAGTTAGCTGTGAAATATTAAAACAGTATAGAATTTTCAGTAAATGCCAGCATCAAAGAAATTCCAGCCTGTGATTGACACAAGGTACTTTCCTTGCGTGACTTTCACTTCACAAACAGCAGGAAGAAGAAAACCTCCTGAGAATGCTGGCAAACCCTGTAACTCAGAGAAGCCGTCAGGATTCTCCAATTTAAGCTGGAACAAGATCAGCACTAAATTAAGAGAGCAGCAAAGGTAGTTTACAGCTATCTCATTCCTACCCCTGAGCCTTGCTGAATTCCAGTCAGTTGCAGCCTGTCGCTGGTTTTGATCTTTTTTCTCGTGGCTCTTCTTTTTAAACTAATTTGTCGCCCATTGGAGGGAATGCCAAGGGGTATGAAGCCCCTTTCCTGACTTTTTTTAATTCAATCCTTAATTTCTCATGCAACATTACCAGGCACAGGGGTATTCCCAACTCTGGTGCTGCAAAAGGTAGGACAGCTTCTGCACCACTAGCAAGGGATGCCATAGGCAAAATAACCTGGGCTGAAATCAAGAGCATTCTGAATCTCTGATATTCACCCACCCACTTGCATCACACCCTCAAAGTTTGTATAATATTGTATTGTACAAGAGCTGAGCCCGTGTGGTGCCTTCCTATAACTAGGAAACATAGTCAAATGTAGGATGGTGATATCAGGCCTGGATTCGCTTTTTTATTTGCCACTGTTGCACAATCAGCCTTGAAGTTGTTCTAACACAGGACAGCTCAGCAGCATTGGGTGCAGTGGCAACAGAACAATAACTGTCCCTTCTCTTGTCAGCTTTGTGGTCTGATCACAGAACAGCTGTAGACTGGGTAAAATTACTGTTTCTACTTGAAGTGAAGGTGAGGAACAACCTATCACCTATAAGGGGATAACTTCTAATGATAAAAGGTGATCTATTTGGACATTTCCCATCAATTGAAAAATAAAGTTCTGTTATTTTTTCACTTGATAGTTACTGGGCTGGAAGTGACCTTTGCATTAGCAGTCCACTCGTTGCCAAAAATACTTGCTACTGAATACAAAGAACTAACCACATAAAATTGTACATTTATTCAAACTGAATTGTACATCAACATGGTTTTCTGAGGTTGAGAGAGCATTAAGTCTAAGCTGGAAAAGATGACAGCTGTCTGTACAGTAAACTGCCCATCCTATTCTCCATGTCTCTGTTTAACACCTTACCTTTCACTGTTTGCACCAGTCATTTTTGCCATTTAGTCCCATTTACAAGGGGTGAGATGTTATTTACAAGGGGAAGCCCTAGGACTTGTTACTGGGACATATGCTTGTGCAAATGGAGACTTTTGGCTCATGCCAACGACAGGAGAGAAGATCTGTGAACAAGCCCATGGCAAAGCTGTTATAAAATTGGAGATAAACAATCAGATTTAGCCACCCCCTCTTTACTCCTAAAGCAAAAAATGCCATTTTCTAGATTCTGTCTTTTTCCCTGTTATCTTTACAAGTGATCTTTCTGCTCTTGCTAAGATTAAAAAAATACAAGGGTGTGTGGGGAGGTCAGGTGAATCATATAGACCCTTTAGTGTATGTTATGCCCCAGGTGTGCAATACAAAATTCTTTGCAGAGCAAGCACTTCTGATTTAGATTTCAATGTGAAGGCTTCATGTGCATGCTTTGCTAAGGGTTTTTAACTCCCCATTTCAAAAGAAAATTATTTAAAGCTTGGGAGTTTACATGTTAGCCTAAGGTTTAAAGAACTGCCACTCCACATCAGCAGATGGAGATTTGGCCTTTGGTCAAAGACTGACTTGTAAATAACCTATTCTTCTATTACTATTTTTTAAACTGTTTCTGTGACTTTTGTGTACTTTTCCAGAGGGAATGATCAGTTAGGGTTCCCCTGGTTTGAGAAGCTTCCATCAGGACATTTACTGACAGTGAACACCAGGGTATTTCAGATTTTAGAAGCTGTCCTGAGGAACTGGATGACCTGATCCTTTAATCAGTTTTGGAGAACAGTACTCAACTAAGAGCCATTTATTTTATGTATTCTCTCTGCTAGATTTATATTTATATGGGTTTCTTTTTGTTCAGATCCCCTGCCTTACTCTGATAGAAGTTTTGATCAGTGCAAAATTGGGAATCAAATCCTTTCATATTTGAAAAATGGTGTCTTTGTTTTAATATGATCCATTTGCGTGTGGCGTAGATTTTTACTGGACCTTGGATGTTCATTATCTTTATCACATACAGTCAGAGGAATAAACATCTGCCAGTCCCATTAAAACACCAGGGTCTTGTAGCCCTTCCCAATACTGACTTCCACAAAGACTTACAACCACAAAACTGCAACAATTCTTGCTTGTATTTAATATGAAAATAAATAAGTAAATGTAAATTATAACAAAAAAAAAAATTAACTATTAGGCAGTAATTTGATATAATAGTCTGCCTGATGACAGACTTAAGTTCACATAACTGAAGCTATAATATGCGACATGCTTATTGAATGTTTATTAAAGCAGATATAGAAACATTTCTGTTACTTATGACATGCTATAGAAGGCAACAGAAACACAGGTATCAATAGAAAGCAAGTTTATTTTCAAACATGGTGTTAAAATAGCTAACTGAATTTACTGCTATGTTGCCACCCTGAAATTGCTTTGTAAATCCTGTGCCATATTCACCAACATAAGTGATATTATTTGGGATTTATATTGGCTTTATTGAGGTGGTACTTGGCCAGAGGTATGTATAAATGAAGCAATTTGCTATAATCTAGTGTAGAGAAAAATCCATGCGTTAGTTCACCAGAGGAGTGAGTTCCAGAGGCTGAACCAAGAAAAGTCTTATCTACATTCAGTATCAGCAGGAAGAAGAACACTAACCTGTGAGAAAGCAATGAGTACTCTGAAAAGGGGAAAGGGGGTTTTGTAAGCAAACAGGATTTTCTGGTTTTTCTGTCTTTTTTCACTTGTAAACTGGATCCCCCTCCCTATAGACCAAAAGATTGCCTATCACTATTTTCAAGAATTTCCTATTAATTTTGGCAGTACACTTGGAGAAAATGAAGCTTAGACCCCCACAATGTAGTTGTCATGAGGGCCTCCCTCGGCCACAACAGTTTTTGATAGCATTTACTGTTCTGTAAGCACCTTACCTGCGCAGGCAACTGTGGTAGTTATACACTTACATGAAAGAAGTAGATAGATGGGAATTATGGGCTTTGTCATAAAGCTTTGTTCTGTGGCCAAATGCACAGTGACAACTGTCCAAGTTATATATTTCCAGGTGGGATATTTATATATGTGGTACAAATCTCTTCCATGGTCTCCTAAACACCACTTTTTCTTTACCAAGCTGCAGAGGCCCCTGTAAAAATTGAAATTAGACCATCATTTCTTATATTTGTGTTGCATTCAATAAAGCATCAAGACATTCTAATCTGTCCTAATTAGTATCCATGAATGTTAAGTCTGGTCTGGCAACTGAGAGGAAACAGAGAACATTCACTGTGAACATGCTCCTCCAGCAGTCTGACTACAAGCAAGGTGTTTAATCATATCCACATCTGAGCTACTGCCTGAACAAGTGTGCCAAATATGCCCATGGGGTTTTTTTTTGGTGGGGGGGGGGAA